>JABCKE020002229.1:0-13436 GCA_013186425.2 Fusarium sp. NRRL 62610 | reverse complement strand
TCCTCAGCAGAGGTGCTGCGCTTTCGGTTCTGAAGCATGGCATCAGCCTCGCGGCGAGCAAACGCCTGCTGCTCTGGTCCCACGAAAGTGAAAGGGAACATCTCGCGAATTGAGGGCAGTCGAATGGGTCCCTCTTCCTTGACAGCGGCGGCAATCTGGGAAGGAGTCTGAACAGGAGACTGACGAGGAGCTTGGGTGAACGCCTGGTAAGAAGGTCGGGCGGGAGTCTGCTGAGAAGTCGCCGTGTAACCCTGGTAGAACGGGGCGTACGAAGAAGAACCACGAGCTTGGTTGGTAGTGCCTGCACCGGTGAAACTCTGAGTGCGACGAACATCCTGAATGCCATTTCCGAAAGACTGAGACTGGCGGCCGAGAAGAGCGTTGGGTCCAGCAGAGGGCTGGGTGACGGGCGCCTGCGAAGTAGTCGGCTGTCTGACAGTCTGCGTAGGCCGAGTAGTCTTGACCTGGCGCTGGATCCTAGGGAGAGGCTTGGGCATAAAACCCGGGTTGTTCGCAGCAGGGTTGACAGAAGAGTTGGCAGCAGGGGCGGCAGCGAGTTTGGCAAAAGAGAGGACACCAGTGCTAGTAGCGGTGCGAGCAGCAGGGTTGGCAAAAGAGTTGGCAACAGTGTTGCGAGCAGGGGTTGTAGCAGGGCCGACCTTGGGGAGTTCAAGAGGTGTTTGTCCGCGCTGGTTGATAGGCGTGAACGACGAGGAGTTTGTACGAATCGTTGGCTTAGCAGTAGGGTTGGCAGCAGCCCTCAAGAACTTCTCTATTTCCTCATGCAAGGCCTGCTTCTCAGGGCTGAGCGGGGCAGGCTTGAACCCATGCTTCGTAATGGCCCGGGGGTCCCTGAGCTTTTTCATAAGAGAGTCGAAGGTGTCGTTCGAAGTGGGAGCCTGAGCCTGAGCGGGAGCAGGAGCAGGAACAGGAGGGGGCGAAGTCTTGTTCTCCTTGAACCACTCTGTTTGTTTTGTCAGTTTCTAAATCGTAAACGGGGGACTGCAAACGAAAGACTTACCAATGTCTCGAAGGTGCTTCTCCAGGAATGCGTTTGCCTTGGGAGACTTGGCGCCGGGCTTGAAGTTCTGATAGTGGTGCTCATCTGTTTGTTTGACTGTTAGCGCCGAACGAATACTAGAATACTACTACTTACAGAGCATGGTGTGAGTGTACTCGCGGCGGGCATTGGCTCCTATCTCCCGCTTCATGAGATCAACACATTCCACCCAGCTCAGAAGCCGTTTGGCAGGGTTAGCAGCGTTTGGCGAGACGGGGACAACCACCTCCCAAAAAACCCGCTCCTCTTCAGTAGACCAAACCTTGCCGCCCATCTTTGCAAAAAATCGCAGAAGAAAAGGATTAGCACAGGGTCTTGTCGTGGTGGGTGGGTATCAGAGAGCGAAAGAGAGAGAGATGCGATCGATGACTGGTCAAGTAGTGCACAAGAGAAGTCGGCGTTTGCAAACTTGTTTGGAAGAGGTTGAGTCTCGAGATAAAATTTTACAAACGGGCAGGATCAGAGGGAAAGAATTTATAGGTTTGGGGGTGGTTGCTGCAAAATGTCCCAAGATGGGTGATTCAGTCCCAATTGTATTGTCGTGATCTTTTGGATCATTGTTGTGTTGAGGATTCAGGCAGGGTCAAGCGCTGAATAGCAGACAATACAATAAGTTATTGTCACTGATTCACCTATTTGGGACATGCAATCCGAAATAGGCTGCTTGATCAAGGCCGTTTTTTTGGTGGCAGCCGGTTGACGGTGACAATAGGAACAACATCAGACGACAGTTATTCTTCGAATATGCTGCGAGGCTCAGGCGGCTGAACCCCCCGAGAAAGGAGAAACGATGATAAGTGTCGCTCAGCCCTCGAAAACTGCATTCGGTAAGTTATTGATTTGCCATTTGAGGTTGTTCACATTCAACTCACAATGCTCTTCTTCTCTAAAGGGATCACCCCATCTCTCACCCAGAAGCCCCAACCCCCAGTCATATTTGCGAGCATCATATCCGTTGTTAGCCTGTCGCCGACGAATGCAATGTGCGCGGGGTCAGTGACGCCTGTTTCTGGATGCTTTTGGAAGTATTCCATGATCTCCTCCCCACACCCTGGCTTCTTGACTGAGTGAGGAAGCACTGGAACGCCTGTGTTCCTCTCCACCTCTGAGGCTAGCTTCATATTCTTGTCCCAAGATGTTGCACCGGCGGTATTTGACACCACAAGTAGCTTCCGACCAGGGTATGCTTGCCTCAGTTTCTCAAAGTGAGTCTGTCGCAACCTTAGCAAATGACTCCACGTGCCTCTCTCAAGGTCATTAATAATTTACCTGATAGGGACCGTAGACTTCAATACTATCAGGGTAGGCAAAACAATCGTCTTTGTCAAGGACGACCGCCTTGATCTCTACCTTTCGGCCATCCTTCTGCAGTCCCTTCTCCAAAGGGATTGGCAGGTCATTGAAGGTGGATACGGTGTGATGAGGCAGGCAAAGACTCGGCTTGAAGAATAGCCTCGTAATGTTTAATGACGCCGAGAGATTCAAGTTCATCGTGATACAATTTCAAAGGTTGATGACCGTGATGTTCTGAGTGAAGTGAATGGTCGTTGAGAGGAAGTTGGAAGCTCGCGCCACATTTCCCTGCGCCACAAAGCGCCACAGCCAATTTAGCAAGGAACGCGTTACTCAAACGCGACTGCATATGGTCATTGCATCTCCTTCGTCACCCCTGTTCACCTTTAAACAAGGCAAAATCAATCGCTGTAGGGATACGGGTCGAGTTGATCTTGTTTCTACATAAACTTCCATCATGCCACGGAAAAAGGCTGTTCTTGAGCCAGGCCATCCCCCGGCAGAAGCACCACGATCTCTCCGAAAACGAAGCCACCAGGAACTCGATGCAATCCCGGGATCGGACCTCGAAACGACACCCTCGAAGCGCATAAGAAGCTCAGCTCGATATTCCCCGGTAGCCAGCGATTCTGACAGCCAAGCTGAAGTCTTTGCTGCGAATGGCACTGAAAGTCCCGCAATTACTAGCACTGAATCATTCAAAACCGACGATGACGAGACCCCTAAACCCACTCCTCGACGTCGAGGTCGACCCCCGAAGAAGGCTGTGAATGGAGAAACGCCCACACCGAAAGCGAGTCGCACTGCTCTCTTCCAAACCCCAACAAAAGCTGCGGCCTTTTCTCTGAGTGCTGCCACCCCTCGAGCGGCAGATCGATCTGCTAGGAAGAAGAGCGCAAGGGCTTTTATAGAACATGTGGTGGGCGATAACCTCACAGATGAGGAAGACGAAGGACTCGCAAGACATATCTATGATTCGAGCGAAGATGAGGAAGAGGGCGAGGATGGAATTTCGATTTCTGCGGACGCATCGACAATAGACGAAGCTGCGACACCATCAAAGAAGACCCCAAAGCCAAGGGGGCGACCCAAGAAGACCAGATCTCCAAGCCCACCTCGCGACTTGCCTCCTCACGAACTATACTTCGCTCACAACAAACCTGGAAGGCCAAAGACGTCGAATAATACACTCGGGCCACTCTCTTTGCTCACCCACGACGAGTACTTTACGATAATTAGGGAGAACAAAGACCATCATGAAGCCGATATTGAGTACTTGGAGAGTCTACATGCGGAATCCTTCCCACAATGGTCATTTGAGTTATCTCAGGGGTTCAATTTATGTCTCTACGGGTATGGTTCGAAGCGGCGGTTATTACACAAACTTGCTGGACATCTTCATGCTCGAAGCAGGCGGGACAAGGGAGACAAAATTGTCATTATCAACGGGTATACTCCAACAACGACAATGCGTGAGATCCTCAGCACCATCGGCAGTGCTATCGACCCTTCTCAACGTATCCCACTTGCCCAGCCCTCCATCATGGTTCAAGCGGTTCTTTCTCACCTCGCCAACTCATCAATGACACTCACCCTCATCGTCAACTCGATAGACGCAGCACCACTCCGCAAGCCTGCTTCTCAAGCCGCTCTTGCGCAACTCGCCGCACACCCGCGAATCCGCCTGATCTGCTCTGCCGACACGCCTGACTTTGCGTTGCTTTGGGATATCGGCGTGCGCTCTGCTCTGAATCTCGTGTTCCATGATTGCACGACATTCGCGGCGTACACTGCCGAGCTTGACGTTGTGGATGAGGTTCATGAGTTGCTCGGTCGCAATGCCCACCGTGTTAATGGCCGCGAGGGTGTTGCCTTCGTCCTGCGCAGTCTGCCCGAGAACGCAAAGAACTTGTTCCGCTTGCTGGTTGGCGAGGTACTCATCGCCATGGAAGAAGAGGGCGAGGGCGGCGATGAGCCCACGGGCGTGGAATACCGGATGGTGTACAACAAGGCGGTGGAGGAGTTTATCTGCAGTTCCGAAATGGCTTTCCGGACTCTGCTGAAGGAGTAAGTATCCCCTTTCTTGGTTTATATCGACCTATTACTAACCAAGAGTAGATTCCACGACCACCAGATCATCAAGAGTATCACAGACGCCCTTGGAACAGAGTTGCTGAGTCTTCCGTTCCGAAAAGATGAGTTGGAAGCAATCTTGGAGGATCTCATGTCATAATTTAGATAATCACTATCGTACACGTAAAAGTACAACACATCATGTTTGGCGCAGGAGTTGGCTTTGGGAACAGAAGGATGATTGCTATATTATCATGGGGGTATAGAAAGTACATCTCGGGGATAACACTTCCAAGAATTCAAGAGAAGCCCCCTTTTTTAAAAGTCTCATAAAACGTTCATTCATCTCTATCCAGCCGCCTGCCCGTCCGTCCCTCTCATCTATTTTCTCCATCCGACCAAAGGACCATCGCCCAAACGCCGTCACCACTGTATCAAATGCCGAGGCTTTTCACGCATGTCCAAAGGACCACCGGTACGATGACGTTGTCGTTGCCACCCGTCAGCACGGCCTCCGTAAGGCTCGCCATCGAGGCACACATTGCTGAATTCCGTGCGCTGGCGAAAACACCAGCTTGCTCACTTGTGGCGGGCCAGCCGCCAACCTTTAACCAGATGCAGGCAGCGGCCAAGCCAGCAAACACAGCGATAGCAAATGCAACACTGCCTTCTAAGCTCTTTCCACCGCCCCAGAGCCACTTTCGGTGACCATAGCGGCGGCCGATGAGAGAGGCTGCTGCGTCTCCGAGCCCGACGCAAATAACGCCAGACACCATGCTGACTTCACGAGTTGGCACCTCCCAGCCTGCGAGATGGCCGGATCCAGTCCTTGGGATCGAGGCGAGGGCAAGCCAGAGGGGGATAGCGCATCCGATAAGGAGGAAGATGTGCGAAATGACAACAGGGCCACGGAAATCTCTTCCGTCCACATACGGAGCAAGGAACGAGGCTATCGGTTTCGAAAGCGGAGGAAGCTGACTTGCTCTCAGAAGATCCAGTATCAAAAAGACGGCCAAGATCAAGGAGAGAGCCAGGGCCGCGTAGGTAGGGTCGACGTAAGTGGCAGGGAGAAACATGCCAACCATCATGAAGTGAAAGACCTTCCGTCGTGTATCAACCTCGTAGATATCCTTCAGACGGAAGACAATGATGAGGCCGACGATCAAGATACCCAACCAGTAAACGCTCAGCAAGAGCCGGGTGTTTGCTTCGCCAAAGTCGTCATGGCGAATATGCTGCACCCAGCCAAAGTGGCATTGCTTTCCTGGTTCTGATCCTGATCGCGAGGGTAGACAGATCCACCGTTCGAGGTTGGCCATGACCACTTGATACCTGAACCAAGGTAGATCTCCTAAGAGGTACCCCAGAGCCCAGCCGATGGGTTCGTTGCCGTCCAGGGCGAATTTCTGGACATATGTGCGAATACCAATTAGGATGATCGTGAGGATACAGGCGTAGACATATCCAGCATACAACCACTTCCTCAATGTTGCCTGCTCGTGGGTGAGCTTGAAAAATGGTCTAACAGACATTGAGGTTGCTCGTTTCTTGCGCCCTGAAGGAGTATGCGTGGCGTTACGTCGAACGATATGGTCCATGTGTGACAGAGTATGTCTCCGAACGAAGGAATTACCATTGGCAAAGGCGTCGTCGCCAAACGTGGGAGATGACGGAAGGCTGTCGATGTCTGTTGTCACAGGATGGCTCGGCCCAAAAGTCTTAACTCGGGTTGGCTTCCTGAACAGGGGCCCGGTCTCATCATCGGATGAGCCGACTGTGTCGTACACCGTCTCCTCAAAGTTCGTCCTCAGTAGCTCATTCTTCATCCGACGTAATGAGAATGCCTGGGCTAGTGACTTCCACAGAGGAGGACTTTGAGAGATTGATGCCCTGCGAAATCGCCATTTCGGGACTCTGGCCAGAGCAATCCCCCATCTTATGACAGGACCACAGAAGACAAGCAAGCTAAGGCCACCTCCCCATAGAAGGGCTTTGAGGATCTGGATCTGTGGTGACGAAGCCAGAAGTAACACATTAATGAGTGCAATTGACAGCAGTTGGAGCTCAGCCGTCAAGAGACTCGTGGTAGTAAGGTGATGCAGCACCACACATAATGATTGGTGTAGAGGATACAGCAAGACAGCCGTTTCCTCAGATATAAAACTGTCTGGATTCTCGACTTCGAAAACCTCGCGCTGTCGGGGACTCCATATCAACGGAAGACAAGAAACCCCCCATGCTATCACATCGTAGGTGGCATAAGGGTTGACTTTTGGAATGACGCTCTGGGGGATAGAACAGAGGCTGAGTACAAGGTTCGGAAGAACTCCAGCTGGATTATTTGAGGAAACGAGGAGAGATACGAAAAGGGTGATTGCTGGAGGATATAGTAGTGGCGCGGGGTCGAAATGCGCTGGAAGCTCGAGAGGAATTGGGTGAGTTGGGGAATGGTTACGGTAACCCCATGCCACGACTCGGAGAGGGTAGAGGACGAGTAGTCCAGTGTAAGAAATGGCGAGAAAGAGAATGTCTGAAGAATGTTAGTTGACGCGATTGGTATAAAGCATATGGTATTTACCCTTTCCCCAGATCTTAATGAGCCCCGATACTTGAGGGTTCGAAGCAACCATGAGGCCCAATGCCAAGAGAATGCCTGCCTCAGTTATTCGTCGCGCAATGACTCGTCTTCGTCGCCGCAGGGCTTCAAGTAAACGCCGTGACTCTGGTGTATCAACAGGGGTGAGCGCCTTTTCCACCGCGCGAACAGCATGGCCGTCCAACGCTGCTGGTGAGGGCAAAGGCGTTGAGGATCCAGAAAGCGGCTCATTGAGACCCCTCAATCCTTTATGTAGATTCGTCTTGGGCGCCGGTAGCCCTTTCCAGAAGTGCTCATCATCAGCTTCGGAGCCGCTGTCGCTCGTTTGGGGTGAATCCCTAGGGAGAGGAGGCCATGCTGTGCTGGACGGCTCAAGCTGGGCGTCGTCACCACTCCCACTCCCAGTCGATTGCGCTTGGCGGTTACGTAGCGAGAAGCGGTCCGACAGGTGAGGGAGGTCGGTATTCTGGTGATGGTACGGATGAGGAGATCGCGAGCGCACTCTCAAGCTAGATTGCTCATCGGGGTCGAGGGTATTCAGCGACTCGGGGCTAAGATGCTCTGTCATGACGAGGCTGTCGAGTACGCAGCTGTATCATTGAAGATGGTAGGGGTGCGCTGGCGCATCAAATAAGGACGTCGAGAGCTCGTCGCAGGGAGAGTAACTTGGTTGGAACGAAAATGAATTGAATTGGAGATTATCCGAGTCAGCGGCTTGACAATCGGAGCACGTTCCCACACCGACGGTTTTAGTTGACATGGAAGAGAAGCTTGAACAGCCGTCATCATGTGAAAGTGGCCTTCTCCGTCGGGCGACCATATGTTTCGTCAGCCTTTGCCATCAGTCAGCCGCAGCCAGGGGCACAAGCCACGAACGTGCGATAGTGGCTGAGGATCGACAGCCTCATGAACTCTGGAGTATCATGACACGCAAAAGACGCTCAATTTGGTAATCTAGTTTATTCCCAGGCACATGGCTTTTTTCCGACGCTCGTGGTATCATTTGTCCTTTTTTTCTTCGCTTCCTCGGTAAGAGGAGCTTCATAGCTTCGATCAAGAGCCAAGAAACTCAACACATTGCTTCATTCGTTGAGCTGGCACACAGAAAAGTCACACAGGATGTCACGTGAATCAAGCTCAGCTTTCAGTGGCACGCAGGTCAAGAAACAGAAACACCGATCCATTAGCTTGTCCTCCAGCTATCCCCAAGGTAGGTAAGAAATGATAAGCGGGATATCTCTTGGTACCTATATTGTTCATAATATTAAAGAGGGGTTAGATCTTCTTTACTCTTTTGCTGTCTCACTTGCATATTTCTTCCCCGCCTGAACGGTTTCGTGGTGGGAGAAGGTGCCATCCAAATAGATGCAACAGTAACACCGAGCATCTCCCATCTTTTTCTTTGTCCTGAGATGCACCAGTTCTTCTCTCAAGCATGGTTGGGACGAATCCCCCTCAACGGTGCAGCAAGGTCACATTTCTAGGCTGAGATGGAACCACTGAGGGCTAGACCTCGAATGTCGTCCCCGCCGGGATAAATATAGACGACGATCGACCAGTGGATGCACACGCCAGAGTCACTCCCCGCGCCCATCCCAGATCAGCACCAACGAAGAGAATCCTTCCCGAGCGACTTGACGCCGAGCGGCAGGCTCTCGCGATACCGCCTCCCCGGGTTGGTAACATCTTGTGATGGCTGCATCTCGGATTGATGCAGCTGCAGCACGAGGCCGCATCTATCAACAACCGTGACACGTCAGACACGTCAGCCCCAGCCTGAGACCAGCCTGCCGTCCAGTGATGCTGGCCCACCCGATGCGATGGTCTGGCCAGAGCTGCCACAGAGCTCTCAGTGTGGCATCAGGTGAGGAAGAAGGCGTTACTCCTACGTACCATTCTCACCAAGTCAACAAAGAAAGGTCAGGCAGGGCATTGGGGACACACGCGCCGGTCGAGGGGCAAGATTCTCGACACCACCTTCGACACGTTTCTGAGACTTCAAGATGGAGTACGGCGACAATTTAGTTGCGGGACTAGTTGCAGTTTTTCAGCAGAGGCGACCATGTCTCTCTTTTGGCCACCATTCGCATCCTACAGACCAATGATTACGCCTCGGCTCGTACAACTGCATTGGCGTGTTTGACGATTGAGAAAGTGTGTTTGGTGGCGGGCAATAGCTTATGTATTGTAGGCACAAGTTTGCTTACAGACCACGAAACGGACAAAGACTTCAGGTCTATTCAGTCAGAGAGGGGTTGGAGTTTCAGGCTCAGCCTGGGGTTGACCAAGATGGCGACCTGCGTCAACTGCAACGGCAATGGTCACAGCAGCATCGAATTGGCTGCAATACTGTAGCACCCCGAGCTACAACCATCCTTTTTATGTTCTCCCCCAGAGCTATCCGCATTGGGTGGCAGGAGGGACAAGGAAGGCAAACCAACCTCACACGCTCGGGACAAGAAGAAGAAAGGTGCCCAAGACCGCGCGGAGCTTATTCACGATACGACCCTAGTATCGACCGAGCCTCAACACGCCGTACCAGCTTTTTCCTGGGCGTGCTACGCGGCCAGTGTCATTGTTCGCTAAATCGCTCTTGTCGATGAGCCGCCAGATCCGGCGGCCGCCTCATGTCTCCTTGGCATACTGAATCTACTTCCGCTTGGACGGACACGCCGGGCGGAGCCAGTACTCCACGGGACTGAACAGGCGGATGAACTGATGTGCAGTTGTAGCAGCAACGTGTGTGTCTACACGAGCAAGAAGCACCAAATTAAGATCAACGTGAGCGGTTCTCATGGTGTTGCAAGGATTCACCAGTTTTTACCTCGGATTTTGACGGCTGGAAGGAGTTTAGGAAATGATCGCAGCCGTCGGACCGTCAGAGATCCAGACATTCAGATGCAGTTGTCGTGCTCGGCGTTGACAAAAACGTTACACCTCGTCACCTGTCATGTCATCACGCACATCTCCGCGTATCAGATAAGGCCAAGAATCACCATTCATCCTAGTTATGGTCGGGATTGATGTTCGAGTTGGCAAAGTCGACAGTCTATATGGGTATTATGACGAGTGATGGACAGGTCGAACCAAATATTATGATCCAGAAGCGCTTTCTGTTGACAGTAACCAACACATTCGTGCCGCTCCGTGAGACAAGATCAACAAAATCGAAGGGGGTTGGATAACGAAAGCTGCAAAGACGACAGGTAAGACAGGGGTAGGGAACAAGGGGCTAACAACGTGGGTCAGACAGGGGCCGGGGAACGGGGCGACGGAGACCAAAGAAGGACGCTCTAGCTGGTGGGAACCAATGACTTGGGTCCGATCGCTTACTCGCTTACGCCTCCGATGCCCGACTTTTTCTGCCGATTTTCTCGTATTTTCCTGCCTGGCATGAGGTGCTGGAACCTGTCGGCGTCTTCGTGTGATTCTGGCACGGGGGCTGCAACGTTGAGGGGGGCTCTGTCGGTCCAGAGGAATGCAGGCCGTCAGTGTCAGTCAGTCATGGAGACGATTGCTCCGTCTCGTGTCAACTGGATCGTGTGGGCTCGCTCGGTCAACGTTTTCTTTTCTGGGAATACGAAGCCAAGCATCACGGCCCCGTGCCTGCGCCCATGTCCGTCCGTTTGTCGTCGCACCCGCAGTGACATCACAAAGCTCTAGAATGTCGGCGCCTGGCGTCACTATGGGGGCGTCCTATTCAGAAGCGCCTGCTGGGCAGCTGGGCAACGAGGAGAGTCAAGGGGTGGAAGACCCGATAGCGGTGGTAGCTTTAGCGGTGCTCCCGACAAAAAATAACCCTGCAACCGATTGCAGAGGCAGCAGCAGAAGCAGCGGAGCAACGCGTAAGAAACGGTACGTACGCAGCGAAGATCATGTTACTGGTCCGTCCGCCAAGACGAATTCCAAGATGCTCGATCTTTGCGTGGGGATAATAATTGTGGTGAACAGCAGTGGGCGACGCCGTTGCGAGCCAGCGGTTATTGACACCAGACAGAGGCTGAAACTTATCCCGAGTTTCCACGGGGAGCTGAGGATCAAGTCTCAGGAACTTGAATTCTCAACCATTGCTTTTAAACAGCCGGCGCGCCAGGAACGCCAGTTATCGACGCCTTACATCGAATCAGCCAGCCAGACGGCGCCATCAAGTGCCAGCCAGCGCCTCCTTGCTGACACCGGTTGACGCTCAAGGCGGGCTCGGGGGCTAGACTGGCCTGGTCGAGCCGCCTCTCAGCGCCTAAACCCCACTGTCACCCATCCTCCCTTTCAGTCCAGGCCAGGGCCAGTCTTGCCAGGCTACCCGGGCACGTCTTCGAAGCTGTGCCGGACCGTCTTCCAGTGGACGGAGGACGAAGCCGGTGGGACCTGGCAGGCCGACAAGGGCGCTAGGTGTCTCTAGAGCCGGGGTGGCTGTTGTTAAAAACTGCATGCGGTTCCCCTCCATCCCGAAAAAAGAAACATGGGATTTTGTATCTCCAACAACCATCAACCGGCTTCCCGTGTGTGCCCTGCCCTGTCTGTCTGCCTGCCCTTTGCTCTGCTTTGCCACCACTCAGCAAACAGTCAGAGAAAGGACGTCGTCTGCAGCTCAGCCTCCTTTGTCCAGCCATAGTTTAGCTCTCGGGACTTTAGTGGACGGATCCCCACCATCCATCAGCGATCCAGCATCACGGGCTTGCATTTAACACCAAACTCTGTCCTGGGCTGTCCTGTCTTGTCTCTCTTCCGAGCCTCCCACTTGTCCACAGCTTCCAGCTCGACTCAGCTCCTCGTGTTACACACCGTCACGGATTCTCTCCACCTCGTCCTCCACCTCGTTCTCGGGCCTCCACTTCCACCCGCACTCACTCACTCACTCACTCACCTCACCCCTTGGGCGGCCCCCTTTGGTGCACATTTGCCAGCAGCGCCTCCATCGACTGTCAACTGTTTACCGGCTGGCGGCACGCTATTCGCTTTCCGTCGTTTTCCTTCCCTCACACTCGCATCACCAGCTTCTGCCCTGTGCCCTGTCTGTCTTGTCTCCTGGCTGCTCTGTGCTTGTTCCTCTCCCTTGAACACGGCACGCACCCGCACAAGACACTAGAGCCACCTCCCATTTGCTTGGCCCACGACTCTTTCATCATCGATAAAGGGAATCAGCCCCCTCTCGCCAGCTGTCGCCTGCAGATTCTTTGGTCCCTTATTTAGCTTGCCGTCTCCAGTCACCACTCACGGCCTGGTATTCGCCTCCTCAACCTCTCACCACCTGCTTCCAGCCAGTCGTTTCTCGTTCCGGCCCACGACACAAACCCAAAACCTGTCCACCCCATCTTGGTCACTGCATCTTCCTGGATACCGTCCCTTCCTGTACCTAGGTCTATCCTTGGCCACTAGACGTGCTTTGCATATCTGCCAAGCTTGATCTCAGCCTCCTCTCTTCCTCCTTGTGTCAACTTACAAAACTCAACCACCACCCTCACCTCAAGCCTCCTCAACAATCATCATCATCATCATGGCATCGCACAAGAACGACTACAACATGGAGGCCGGACTGTTGAGCACTGACAGAGAAGAGAGGATCATGTCTGACAAGGAAGCCCTACTCCAGGATTCGGAGCCTGCCCTACCCCAACGACGAAGGATCTCCCCAGCCCGCAAGGTTTTGGTCGGTTTTGCCGTCTGCTGTCTGCTTGGTGTTGGACTTGGTGTTGTTGGACATGCCACCAACATGCGCATGTGCCCTGGCCATCTCCGTCATGGTCATGGTGATGCCATGGACAAGCACGGCGTGAGCTCTCACAGGCCCAACCTGTCCGAGTCCATTGCCTTGATGGTTAAGCGTCAGAACACTCCTGCACCAAGCGACACAAACCAGGCCACTGAGCCTACCCAGGGTCCAACGGAGCAGCCCTCGGCAACTGAGGAACCTACGCAGGAGCCTACTCAGGAACCTACGCAGGAACCTACTGAGGAGCCTACCCAGGAGCCTACCCAAGAGCCAACCTCTGAGCCTACCCAGGAGCCTACTCAAGAACCTACCGAGGAACCTACCCAAGAGCCTACCTCGCAGCCCTCAGCTACCAAGGAACCAACTTCAGCCCCCTCCGACACCAAGACGAGTGAGCCCTCCTCAGCCTCGCCAGCGAGCTCAGAACCTAGTGAACCTGCCCCTGACACATCAACAGACAAGCCCTCCTCTGCCCAGGACACTGCCACCGAGGAACCCTCCGCCTCGGAGACCCAGGAACCCACCGAGTCCGAAGCCGAGACGACTGCGGCTCCCACACGAAAGTCGACAACTCAGGAACCCAAGTCGACCGAGGAACCCGAGTCGACTGAGGATTCCGAGCCCACTGCTACCGGTACGTCTGATTCGGAAGAGGAGGCTTCCAAGACTTCTCCCTCTTCTCCAAGTGCTCCAACGTCCGAGTC
>JABCKE020002222.1:0-16237 GCA_013186425.2 Fusarium sp. NRRL 62610 | reverse complement strand
ACAGCGTAGAAAGAATCAGCCGGCTGATTCTTTCTACGCTGTTTGGACTTCCCTCTTTGACGCCAAGAACACCACCGCCTGGGACGACATTGTCCTGCAGTGGGACAAAATTCAGGAAGTCACCATCGAGAAGGAGACCGGTCTTCCCGTCCATGGCTTTGATGAGAGCAAGACAGCTGTCTGGGCTGACCCTGAGACCGGAGCATCCCCCATCGTCTGGAGCCGAGCTGTCGGTTGGTACATCTGGTCGCTCATCGAGGTTCTCGACGTCTTCCCCAAGTCTCACCCCGGCTACAAGCGTCTTCGCGGTTACTACAAGCAGCTTGCTACTGCTCTTGTCAAGGCTCAGGACTCTGAGAGCCACGGTTGGTGGTTGGTCATGAACAAGCAGTACGCTGGTGTTGAGGGTAACTACCTTGAGAGCTCTGCTTCTGCCATGTTCACCTATGGATTGCTTGCTGGTCTTCGACGCGGATACTTGGATCAGAAGACTTTCTTTAAGCCCGCTGCCAAGGCTTACAACCATCTTGTTACCGACTTTGTTACGGAGCACGCCAACGGCACCATTACATGGGAGGGTACTGTTGAGGTCGGCTCTTTGAACAGCGACGCCTCTTTCGAGGTATGTAATTTCCCTACTCTTTTTATCAATTTGGCTAACCTGTCACTTCTAGTACTACACCGAGGTCCCCATCGTCCCCGATGACACCCGCGGTGTTGGACCCTTCATGATGGCTCTGTACGAGTGGGAGCGACGCACCAAGGCTTAGAGTTTCTATGGATTACGATAGAAGGGGATAGAAATCATCTGACAATTAGATTCCCGGCTTATAGAAGCAGCGGTAAGCTGCACTTATGCATTACCTACCTATCATACATCTTAATACCTAAAACAAGTTGCGCCTTCTACTTCATCTTCTTGACCGTGTCATCCCGAATGCCGGCGCTAGCGGACACTAGCGGAGTGTGGCGGTGGGGATGCGGACGGCCCCACTTCAGGCCGCGCCTTGGACGTGGAGGGAGGCGGTGATAGTGCGTTGAGAGTGAATCAAAGCTGACTGACTTGGGGCATAAATAAGGCCTCACATCTCCTTCTGTTGCCTTGTCGATTCTATCATCATACGCAGCATCACAGAAAACTACACCAAGCCTTTCACTGTACTTGAATCACTACCTATTCCAACATGCCTTCAACTACCTTCTCTCCCGACTCATTGCCTGATCTGACGGGCCGAGTTTACCTCGTCACTGGCGGAAATGCTGGAATGTGAGTAGATATAGTAAAAGCTTCTCCTGGAATACCCCCTAACATTGATCAGTGGCAAGTCAACCGTTGTTGCTCTCGCATCCCATGGTGCCAAAGTATATATGGGTGCTCGCAGCGAGGCCAAGGCTACGACAACCATCGCAGAGATTAAGACGCAACTCCCTTCAGCACAAATACTCTTCCTCCCTCTTGATCTGTCCAGTTTCAAGAGTGTGGTCTCAGCCGCAAGGAAGTTATCCAATGACGAGTCTTCGCTTCATGGAGTCATCAACAACGCTGGTATTATGGGTGTGCCCTTTGCTCTGACCGAGGACGGCTATGAGATTCAGTTCCAGGTTTGTTCAAGCTTTCAACTGTTGGCCTTGACAAATGCTAATGCCTCGGCTTTAAATCAAGACCAACTACCTCTCTCACTGGCTCCTCACGTTCCACCTTCTGCCTCTACTCCAGTCGACCGCCGCCAAGTCGCCCAAAGACATGGTACGAATCGTCAACGTTACTTCTGATGGACATGTCAAGTTTCCTCCCAAAGGTGGTATTGACTTCGGAAATCCTTCCCTTGAAAAGGAATCTGCCATGACCCGGTATGGTCAAAGCAAGCTTGCCAACATTCTCCATGCCAAGCAACTGAATGCTATCTATGGCCCTACACAAAAAGGGGACGGTGCTGGTCAAGGCACCATTTGTACGGCGGCAGTTCACCCTGGTCATATCGACACGTAAGGCAACCTTCCTTCAGTGACACAGTTCCATGGACAGTGCTGACTTGACTAGAAATCTCAACAAACAAGCAACCGGTGCGGCACCTGGCTCTGTACTGCGCGCGATCACTCCAGTCATGCGCTGTCTGGGTATCCTGGACGATCAAGAAAAGGGTGCTTGGTCTTCTCTCTTCGCAGTCGCAAGCCCCCAGTTCGGATCCAAAGACTCTGGGGCTTACATCATCCCGTATGCAAAGATTGGAACACCGAGCCCGCTTGCTCAGAACACCGAACTGGCCAAGCAACTGTGGGACTGGACAAAGAACGAACTTGGTAACAAGGGATTCCTGGAACTTCAATGATGAAGACACTCTACACCCTCCCCCCCTCAAGAATTCTGCAATACTTTTCTAGATCGATGTCAGTGGTAGCAATAGAATAATTAATGCGCGTTGGCTTACCTCCAATTTTCCAAGTGTTCCCTATCAATCCCAATGCATGCTTCAGCGAGTCGACTGCCGCCTTCAGCTCAATCTTTCCAGTCTCTTCAATGTACCACTGGTATTGACTGGCAGCGGCATAGAGACATTGAGCTGCGAAGGGGCTGATGATTATTTCACTTCTTTGTGACTCAAGGAGGTTACTCAGATGTGTAGCAAACTGCCAGACTGATACCCCAATCTCATGCAAAGTATTGAGGGCTGTCTCTTGCATCTTCAGCTGCTCTGGAGTACCAACACCCGACAAATCATCCAAATCCGCACAGGTGTAGTTGTCACATAATGCAATAATAGCACTGAAGCAGAGTCCTTGAGCAGGTGAGTAAACAAGGAACCCATTAGGCTCCTCACTCTTCACTTCTTGGTCCAGTGCCAGCTTGAAAGAGGAGAGGATTCCATGTAGCTGAAGAGCTTCGGAGTAATATTGCTCTGGACTCTTTTTGCTTTGATTTGTGCCAATGTGGGATAGGACTCTGGAAAGGAGATGTGCTGCTTGGCATGTTCTGGCGAATGGTGGCGCAGGCAAGTCGGTGCTGCTAGAAACAGCGAGCGATGGAACGACCGTTTGCTCCTAGCTGGTCGTTAGGGCTTGGTACTGAATAGCTCAGGCGAAACTAACGCCAAGGTCCCATAAAGCTTCATCCATGGGTAGAAGATCTTCGGGGCATGCGTCGACAGAGGCGAACGGCCTATCGGGAAGACCAATGTTGATGAATCTAGGGACTCAGTCTCGTCCGCACTTGATAACCGGCTGACTCACCGATCTAGAATGATTACACCCCACCATGTGCGGCGTATCTCCTCGGTTGCAGTCCACGACACTAGGAAGAATTAGTCGCCAACTTCAAATAAGAGGGAACGGCCAGGAATCACTTGTTGATGGAAACATCTGTGAAACACCACGCCGATCATGGATCCCAATGGCATGGCCAATTCGAGCGCAATGACCAATCGATAGAAATGCGGCCGGGAATATGCCATGGCCCGCTTCAAACAGGGATAACAGCAAAGTCGCCTGGAGAAGACGCATCGAAATGATGCCTTGGTCTTCTACGAGGTGCAGGCATCGTTTTGCTTTGCGATATTGCGCTTGAGGATCGATGAAAGGTTCGCTCCTATTAGGTAGCAATATTTCCATGGATTGTAGGAGTAGTATGATGTCGGGAGAATGATACCCTTCGGAGGAAATTTGTTGGTATAAGGTCCTTTTGGAGACTGCCAAGAGATGGACGTCAGATTTTACCGTCATTCGTGATAGCATGTGTCAACGATCTCACCGATGGGAAAGACGGGATGAATCATCGCAAAAAATGAGTCAACAACATGGGCGAGTTGCTCTGGGCTTTTGTCTATCATCCCCAAAAATTCTTGAGGAAGAGGAGATGCGGGAGGATTTGAGATTGTGAACCCCCGTTGCTTAAAGGTGTATGAATCTAGAAAGAAAAGAGCCGGGAATACGTTTTGTGAGGCAGTCGGCTTCAAGATATCCGGGTCAGTCACGTCAATTTGAAGAATTCACTTATCCAGTATCAAGAAGGCTGGGTAGGTGGCTTACCGCGTGGGCTTGATGTCCACCTCCCATGGCTATGGCCTGGTTCCCGGGATACACACATGGCCGACCATTCTTTCGGCAAAGATGACACGCTGGAAGTTCACGTGTACATTTCCTCTTCTGGCTTCTACAACTCGTGCAGGCCAGTCTGCTTAACTGGTCTGCAAGCCCATCCATGGCGACGTTGAAGATGGTGCTTAGATTGGCAAAAGTCCAAGATGTGGGCTACCTAGCTGGCTTGGTTTCATCAGCGTCTGATTATTACACGTGACTTGGGCTAACGGTGATAAAGCGTTGATTGGTTCGTGGGCTGGTATTTATGGAAGCCTCAATGGTTGGCTTAATGAGAGCATCACGTGAGGCATTTATTCCGAGGAGACCAACTTTGGGGGCAAAGGAGGGCTACTCTTGGGATATATGGACCCAATTCACAAAGAACGCAAGTCAAAACACCCAAGTGGAGAAAGGGAGAGTTCTTAGCTAAGTGTCCATCTCACGAGTGGCAGTAGACCCGCGGAGAATGAAGTCTATGCCTCATCCGGGTGGTATCTATAGCCAGGGGAGCGGTTTTCTATCGAGGACTCGGCAGTATACGAGACAGCAAGAAGAAAGCAAAGGTATGGACACCCCTGGTAGGTATTTAGAGCATACCGAGCTTTTGAGAAGCTCGACGTTTCGTGTGTGGTCGCGAGACGTTTGGGTCCGATGAAGTGAATGGCCAGGGTAGTTCAGGTAGCTTGGATGTAAAATCTCGGCGAGTTGCCAAACTAAATTGGCGTATACATCAACTTTGAACACGATGTTAGACTGTCTCTGCTACTAACATGCCACAACGCTGTCTCTTCCACCTGGGCAATATGTTTCATGGGGTTCCTGCCCCTTTAACCTGCCTGGCCTACAACACGCCCGACTACCTGCAGTCTATTCTCGCGTTGCTGGACAAGCTGCCTTACGTCTAATTCTTGCCCTGACTGTACGGCAACATTGATGGTCTGCTCTGCGATTTTGCAAACATCATGCAGCTCCGCAGGTACCCGGCACACTTCAAGGAGACGATCACAGATGTATGGGAAGCCCTTTACATGGCCGCGACCACCTTTCTGGCAGAGTACCCTTCCATGGGCCACCTTCAATGGGCGACTCGTGTTCCCTACAGGTTACTGATGCACTGAAGTACCGCCATGCCTAAAGTATACTGGAGCGCGCGCTCTTGTCCTGCGCCTGAGCACCATCGTGTGGGCACCCTTCCTTTTCCGGGATCCTGGGGCTGGGACGTCGCGCGATATGTGTTGAACCGGCTGCCCTAGGTGGCTACGAGCCTGCCAGCACGGAGCAGGAATAGGGAGGACGCTCACGACCTCCATGTCAAAATGGGTGAACGTGCATGCAAGGCACACAAACATATCATGTTATAATATTGTAGATGGCTACCTCAATGGGACAAACACGTAGCAAGAAACGTTCTGATACAATTACAGGTACCTCAAAGGCAAGGCACACCCCATTGTGTTCACCGTCATCCAGCGTAAGTCCTCCCAAGTGTCGTTAACTAAAGGTAGCAGCCGCCTTTCCCTCCGCCCTGACTTTGCTTCTCTGTAGAAGAAAGCTCAGATTAGAATTTATTATTATTTGAACGCAGCTGGGGGCAATTCGAGCCGGGATAATAAATCTTACATAGTTTTGTAGTATTAGGTCAAGGTTTCGTATCAGGCTCCTTAGACGGCTCCTCGGAGAGTGTCTTAGAGGCGCAACGCCGGGGCGGAAGACGACTAAACCAGCTAGCGAGCATAACTCCGACTCTCCTCTTCTGGAATAAGACTGCGTTACTGGAAGTGGCTGCGGTGGGAGCAGGCAAGCTGGTAGGATCCTTAGAGGGCTTCTCGGAGAGTATCTTAGAGGGCTCCTTAGAGAGTGTCTTAGAGGCGTAACGCCGGCGCGGACGATAACCGAGCAAGATAGAGACTATGACTCCAGGCCCCCTCCTCCGGAACAAGACTGCGTTACTAGGAGTGGCTGCGGTGGGAGCAGGCAAGCTGGTAGGATCCTTAGAGGGCTCCTTGGAGAGTGTCTTAGAGGCATAACGCCGGGGCGGAAGACGGCTGAGCAAGGCAGCAAGTACAACTCCGGCTCCCCTCCTCCGGAACAAGACTGCGTTACTGGGAGCGGCGGCGGTCGGAGCAGGCAAGCTGGTAGGATCGGCTAGAGCGAGGTCGAGATCTGCTTGCCGAGTTCCCGCATAGATAGGTAGGCTGACACCCAAGCAGGCGAGTGAAAGAAGGATGAAGGCCTTCATGGAAACGGCGATCGCGAGTGTGGAAACGGCGGTTGCGAGTGTATATTAAAGGCGCGGAGGGTTGGAAATGGGATATCGAACAATGTGCTGATATCTCTACAATAGGAGCGAAGCATCCCTTTTATAACCCTTTGTTCGAACCTGTAAAAAATTTAGATTGCGGTTGCCCGTATAGTTGGCTTTTGCTGTCATGACCGGGAGGGGGGAAAAAGGGCCGTGGCCGAAAGTCGGCCTGCACAATCGGACCGCAGGCCAGCTGCATAGCGTCAATGAAGTCATTCAGAGTAGGCGCAGCTACTTAGCTATAATTGGGCCGAGAAGAAGAAGGAATTAGAAGCTGATGGAAGCGGATTGGAGACCTCTAAAAGAGGTATATTAAGCCTGAAGGCTCCTAGAGATAGAAGAGTAAGAATTAACAGACTCGATTATCTCCTCTAAGCTAGCTATCTACTACTAAGCAGCTGCCTTTGTCACTCTTCTTGATTGATCCTTTTGAACCCTGACATTTGCATTATGCATGTGCATGTCAAACTTTGCACGAGGCCTCGGGTCACAACGACTCTCCATAAGGTTTACAACCGTAACAAATGACGGCGTGATAGCCTCAACAAAGCTCCTTCCAAGATGGATAAAAGGACCGGCTTGTGGGTCATTAGGCTCGCATTCACGTTGCCTGAATTAGTTGAGTGCCTACGGTATTCATCATCCTTGAACCATTCTCTAATGTGGTTCCGCGATAGAATCAAATTACAGCGAAATGAAGGAGCATCGCCCAGGGAGTGCCAAAGCCGTTGACAATGGCCGGCTGTGCGGCGATCACGTGGTCTTATTTGCACAGCCGGCTGTGCGTGTGACGCTCGCCATAAAAGCGACTCCATCTCCTGTAGCTGACGGTCAAGTTCCTGGCCGAAAAAGGCCAACTGCTCACCACTCAGCTCTATGTCTAGTCGTCGCTCAACGATGGCCCGAACTTGGCGTTTGGTGATGGTATCGAGGTCTGTCTCCTTGAGAGTCCACTTGATCGATGCAGAGATGACCTCGTTGCTCAGTCCTAGCTCGGTTCGTTCAACGGCACCCAGCCGGCTTAGGGTTCGAGGGGTTATCAAACCCAAGCCGCTTTGTGTTCTGGGAGTATCCCTGTCCCTTCCAGACTCATTGAAACCAAATGAGGTCTTTGGCCTCTCGTTTTGTGGTGAATAGGGTGCTACTCCCATGGTCATCATTGAGTGTCGATTCCAAGACCCATGCTGTTGGCCGATCGCGGACTGGCTGCCCAGCATCACAGTCGACTGGCCAGGCAGGTAAGAGTTCCTCATGAATGAAGTGTCAGGCTCGGTACCGTAGACGGAGTTCCGTACCGTCTCCTGGTAGTATCGATTCGGAAGATTGTTGGCCAAGGCGTAATCACCCCATCTCTGCAGCGGAATAGAAGCAGGGTCAAAGCCTTCATCATCCTCAACAGCAACAACTTGCTTATCACCCTTCTCACCAATGACAACTCTAGTATTTCCCCAAGAGAAATTATCTTGGTTCCAGAAAGAGTAAAGAGGGAGGAAGAAGGAATACACAGGCAACGCCATCAGGTAGATGATCATCCAGCCAATATGCTGCCACTGCCTCTTGAGAAGAAACAACAACGCTTGAAGTCCGTAAGTTGCCGCCAAGAGAATGATGGAAATCATGGGAAACTGCCCCGTGTTGGTGATGAGCCGGTACATGAGATACACCAGATACACACACGTCGCCGGAAAGATGATCGTTCCAAACAAGTCAGCAAAGACAACGACACGCATGCTAAAGCAGCAAACGCCACACATATTTTCCAAACGCATGAGCTCAACCAAGTTATGGATTGTAGAGTTGATCCATCTTCTTCGTTGAGAGAGTAAGACTTTCCATGACTCGGGGGCGACGGTTTGGCATTGGGCTTCGGGGAGAAATTTGAGCCACATGCGTGGGAAATGTTTGATCATGAGGGTTGTAAGGTAGCGGTCTTCGCCGAGGGAGAGGAGGTTTTTGAGGTGTAGCGTCTCGACGTCGCAGATGGAGTAGTCTCGAAGGACGTTGTCTGAGATGATGAGAGGTTTCTTTCCGTCAAAGGTTCTCAGCCGGTACATTGTAAAGCTAAAACAGTTAACAGTGTTCCACAACATGAAGGTGTGCGAACGTACCATCCAGGTAAGCAAGTGACTGATCCAAACAACGACTCAAAAGCTTTGGCAAGATGATGAGATATGAAATACTCATAAATCTGAATCATGGTCCACCAACTCTTTTCATCATTCTCCAACCTAGTTTCCCCACAAATGCCAGCAATCTTTGTATTATTCGCACAAGCAGCAACAAGATGATTCAACGCATCTTCATGAACAGCCGTGTCAGCGTCGACCATAAGTAGAAACTCGTATAACCGCGGATCAACGCCAATGACATCATTGATGTGGTGAAACATGTCGAGCTCCAATGGATTCATTGCTGACTCGTGGTATACCCTGTTCAGGAAGCTCAGCAGGAGCATCTGGGAGTCTCGTTTTCCGCGGTTTCCGGGTTTGGGTCTTGTTTGTTCGGATTCTTTGCCTACTTTGACGATGACGATGTATGGGACGATGTTTCCCTCGCATTCGTAGAGACCTGAATACACTTTGCCGTAGTTGAGTTGATCGCTTCCTGACCCAATAGACTTGAATGCTCGGGCTGCTGGATCAAGTTTTGGGTCGCTGCCCAGGATCTCGAGAACCAGTTTCGAAGTCGGACGATCGTTGCCCTGGCCCACGGCAATGCCATCGCAAATCACGCAAATCAGCTTTCGTTTGTTGTCGTACTTGAGACAAGTCAAAGAATCGATGGCCCTTCTCAAAGACTCCTCGTCTTCCGTGTATGCGGGAATCTGACAGATGACAAACTTGTCCTGCATCGACGGGCGTCGTTTGGAACCGAATCGTAAGGCTGCGAGAAACTTGACCAGGATAATGGCGCATACCATGACCGTGAAGGCCAACAAGAGCCAGTTGTTAACCTGACACTTGGCACTCTCTCGAAAGTCGGAAATCCCTTTGTAGCTGATGGCCTGGATGCATTTCCAACTCGCAACAATGTTGTCATGCTTGGTCTTGTTGGTCGAGTCCAGAAGCATGATATCAAGCTCCTCCTTGATATTCTTCCCAGGGTTATCCTCCCAAAGCTTCGTGACCTGCTCGTTCAAGAACTCGTATTTCTTGTCGTTCTTGTAGAGGTCTTGGGTGTAAAAGTAGTCTGTCAGATCGTAAATCTTATTGCCGTATTTCGCCCACATGCGTCCCTCCTCAGCTTCCGCCTTGAACTTGCTGTCGGAGTAAACCAGTTCACCATGGTAATACTCCTTGATGCCGGGTTCAAAGTTGGTCCAGTACCAATCGTCCTTGGATAGGGCACTTGTCGAGTCGAGGCAGTAGTAGCCAGAGGTGTGCACGGCGGTCGTGTACTCGGGCGTTGTATTCGCCTGCAGCCGAGTTGTTTCAGCGATACCAAGGCCTTTGCAAGCCATGTTCAATGGAGGCACAAAATACTCATCCATGTCAAACCCAGCGAGAGGCTGCATGTTGGTCGTGGTGGTCTCAATAGCAGTATCACTGTGTTGACGCTTCCAAAAGTCCGAGATGTCATAGACCTTGCCGTGGATACTGACCCAGAAATCGTCCTCTCCTTGATGCGTGGCAACCTCCTTGCGGTTCCAGGCCTTGTCCGAATTCGGACAGAGAAGCTTGCCGAGACCGATCATCCAGAAGAGGATTAGAGCATTGAGGAATATGATGATGGAGAAAAGGGCCAACTTCTCGCGCCATGCTTGTCGAACATCTGGTCGACGCATGCGACCGAGATGTGTAAGAAGAGGTGATGGGATCCAGAAGGTGAGTGCCCAGACAAAGGCCACCCAAACGCGACGACTCATGTCGACTTTCTTCGTCTCGATGCGTGTCGTTTTTGCAAGCTCGGGGTCTTTGGACACAAGAATAGTGTGGTTCTTGGGCGAATCGGTTTGTACCATCTCTATGAGAGACTCTTTCGTTCCAAGCTGAGCTCCAGCGACGGGAGTAGTGCCTTGGTAATCTGGGTATGTTCCGAGCAAGAGGTGATCCCTGCTTCCATACCCACTCTGGTTAAGACTGAGACCAGAAAAGACACTTCCAGGTCTTGGAGAAGGGAATGGCTCATTCCTGAAGCCAAGCTGACTCTGACTCCCCTGTTGTCGAATGAGGGCGAGCTTCATGTCGAGCATTCCTTCGGCCTGCCACCAAGCTTCTTCACTCATCCACACTCGATCTTGGCCGACAGCAACACTGGTGTTGTGCCATCCCCTTTCAAGTGCCCAATTGTTGATGTCATCCTTACAAGACAGATAACCATTAATGGCAGAATATCGTTGAATGAACTCGTCAATGTCGAAATCAACTGTGTATGCAGGGTTGGTAAACGATCGGTTGGCCCAATCCCGTAGGCGCCAAGACACCAACTGCATAGATACATCGCTCGGGGACCATGGGGCGGTCAGCAGAGGGGATGCCACTGAGTCGGGCGTGGTATTCGATCCGGGGTAGAGACAGAGGTGATACCAGATCCTGCTCGAGTCGAGAACGTCTCGCAGGTCTAGTGTATGCCGTGTGTGTTCCGTGCTCGTTTCGAAAGACTGGATGTTCTTGAGAAAGCTGTCGTCCTCTGCGAGGAGAATGACCTTGTCCAAGATAGACTGCTGCCCCTCCTCACAAGTATCCTCGGCCGTCTGATTGTCGACCATGATATTCTGGTACCATGGACTTCCTAGCATAGCCTGGCAGGTGTCTTTCCACACCAAGGGATCAACCGAGGGCGTCGTGATACCATCTTCAATAGCTTCGGCGTTGATGCCAAAAGACTCGTCAAAGTTTGTTTGTAGAGCAACAGCCCTTCCGAGGGAAGAGTCTGGTATATCAACAATGATGATTCGAGTGCTTTCAATGTCACCTGATCCAAATGTCATGGGGCTCTCCGTGCCATGCCGCGGATGGCTGATCTGAGATTCAATAGCCTCATTTGCCTTGACAATGACCCAGTTGACAAGTCCTTCGTAGACTTTGGCCATAAATGTGCGGCGATCAGAATGAGACAAGTTGACAAGTACCTCGGGCTCAACCCCAAACATGATGCTGGCCTCCTCGCATGCCTCGACAACATCATTGCGAGGGATGTTTGGGTCAAGTGTGTTACCGAGTGTGAGCAAGCCTGCTAGAGTAGCAATAAGTTTGCGGTGGGCAGAGCCTTTGATCCCAATAGCTCTGATGGCCTGTCGGAAGTCGTCTGCCGCTGCACTATCATCAGCTGCAGCAAGGTGCGAAGGTGGTCGGTACGTTCCAGATGCGGCCAAGATAGAATAGTGCGATGCTGGTTTGAGACTTAAAAAGTCTCTCTCAGCTTGCGTCGATACAGATGTGAGGAGGTAGTAAAAAACGTCAAAGGCACGATAACCGACTTCTGGGGCAATTCCCAAAAGACCACTGGTGATATCGATGCCTTCGGCTGGCATTGACAAGGAAGCATTCGAAACTCGGCCTTCTAGACTAACATCTAGAGTCAAGGCAAGTGCAGCATGTCTCGAAGTTGACGGGTTGTGAGGTGTGACACAGTGAAGAAATGGTTGCAAGGCGCGAAGTGATGTAAGTATCGAGGACGGTACAGCGAAGGGTAGTGTGTCAAGAAATGGGATGAATAGGGAGGGAGTCGAAGGATGAAGAGACCTATCCCATTAAATAAGTATTTCATCAATACCATGATATTGAACACATACTGCAACAGAATACAATTATTCTCAAGCCGACGTCGAGCATGTTCCCATGCTTTCTCGCCTAGCAATGTATCGACAATCGGGGTAGCTTGGCTCCATGTATGCCAAGCATTGGCAACAACGCTAGTTCTTGCATCGAGTTGGTAGGGTTTCGAATGGAGGTATGATGTGTGGATGGCGTTCAAGAGTGTGACGTTTGTGCTGTGTATCGATTTAGGGCGAGGAGAGATGTGGCCGAGGTTGGACATATCCAAACACCCAAGGCTCAGGATGGAAATGGACTAGACTTCAGAGGTGAAGAAAGAGCGAAAATGGTACGAAAATTAGAACAACCAATAACAAAGTAGGTAATTGACAGGGCAGTACTTGGAAGAGCGAGGGTCGAAGTTGGCTAAATTGAACGAGAGCTTACAAACAGGAAGATTCCGCCAGAGCCGCATCTTCTTATACCAAACTCCAAAGTCCGATTCTAAATCATAACAAGTCCACGCAATCAATTTTGCTTATTATTAGAATGTATCAGGCCTGGCTTACATAGTATACGAAGCCCAACAACCGCAGCAACTCCTCGACATTCCCACCGACCAATCAACAGAAACCGCCCACCGCTGAGTCATCGGTAAAGCACCCAAGAGCGAATCAAAGGCTTTGTTCGAATTTCCAAACTTCCAGCGAGGATCCGCTTTGTCAGCGGGAGATATCACCCCGGGAGCATCCATGCCACCCCTCCCGTATTCATCGCCAAGATGACGAACTAGTGCACGCCATTTTAAGCTTGAACCCTTGCTCGTATCGTCTCATTGGCTTGTGATGATAAGTCAGCGGAGATTGAAGAAACCCAAGTGCCGGGTTCATCTTGTCTTGTTACGCGGGGCCCATCTCCTTGGACATATCCGCTCGAAATTCCCCCCCTTCCACTTTGTTCCTTTTGCATGTCACCCGATATCTTCTGTTTCCACTATCCGACCGCTTGTCTCTCCTGAAGAAGACGCCTTTTTGATCTGAGATCTCTTGGACGGTTATTATTCGACTCCACATTGTTGGCGATTGATCAATCGAACCCCTGTCCTTCAACATGGCTGGAAAATGGGCCTGTGATGGTTGCCATAAGAGAAAGGTACGAAGTCCGATATCCATTATGCAGATTGCCCTTGATATACCCCACTGGTTTAATCTTGGTACATCTCGGATGCATCGGCAGGCATTAAGCTGCTATGGAATGTCCCCATAGCTCGGTTCAGCTCGCTAATGCCTTCCGTATCAGATCCAATGTGACCGCAAGTCACCGAGGACTCCCTGTGACTGGTGCGAGCATCATAACCTTCTATGCACCTTCTCCCGGGCTAGGCGAGGGAAGACACGGATGCTTGCCAGGTAACTATATCTACACCCCGTGCACTATCGAAACATTGCATTCTGATATATTTCATCAAGTCGTAATGTCCAATCTCGAAATATTTCGATGCCTACTGCCACCCTGCCTAGCAACGGTCCCCTAGCTCTTGTTCCCGAAGAGCAGCTAAATAGCCTTGACGCCACCATCTTTCCTATTATCCAAGACGATACTACATGGCAGAGCAATGTGGCTTTTCGAGACATGCTCGCTGCTAGCCATGAGCATCAACCCATGACTTCCGATCAAGCTTTGCCACTTCCGAAAACCCGCTGCCCTCGAACAGTCACCAAGCCTTTTGGACAGATCTACTATGGCGGTTGCCATCTTGGACAAATCAGTCTTGACAAAGGCATACCTCAATTCTCCGAGGAAGGTCGCAGGTGGATCTTTTCCAAAACTGGTGACCACTTCAAGTCCGAATCACTACACCGACCATCAACTCTCCATAGCCCCATCGCACACTCCCAAGGTTATTCAGGAAGTTCCTTGCTTCCATCTCGACACACAACCCATCAAGTCATCGCTGCATACTTTAACTCTACATTCAAGTTTGCATTCCCGTTCATCGATGGTACCTTGTTCAGCGAGACCATTGTCCTAGCCTATGAGGGTCTGAACGTTACAGCATCACTCGAACACCTGAGTGCCAGATGCTGTTTTCTGGCCTTTCTCTCCATTATTGATTGTTTCAGGGGATCGAATGACTTTCCAGATATTGATCCTGAAGCATGTTCCATGGAAGCACACCATCTACTTGCAGAAGTATTGATAGATACCAACCTCATGGGCATACAAACTGTTCTGATGCTGGTAAGTGATAACCAAAATTACAACGAGCGTTTTACTAAATCTGTCCCGTCTAGCAACTGCACGAAGCCCACCAGGGCCGGTTATCAACCGCCGCTATCCTCAGCGGAGTTGCTTGCAGAATGATCATAACAATGGGAGGTCATGTTGATGTCCCAAGGGTATCTGAACCTGGCGAGGTCTCCCGAGAAGAACGTGAAAGATGCCATTTACGAGCATTATTCTGGATCTGCTACCTCTTCGACAAAGAGGTTGCTCTAAGAAGTGGTCAACCGCCATTCCTGAGCGACTCATACTGCGATCTTACACCACCGGATAAAGGCATGACACATTTCTTTGCCGATGGCACAGGCGAGGGTTTGTTTCCGTACCTCTTTGGAGATATTGGCTTGAGTCTCCTCAAGGGAAAAGCCAATCACCTACTCTACTCGGTTCACGCGAGTCGGAAGCCAGATGCCGAACTACTTCGCGACATTCGAGAACTTGATGAACAGCTCGAAGACTGGCGTGCTTCTATGCCATCAAGTATCCGTCCCTCACTGTCCATCTCTCGAGCACCACTTCCGTCGCTCCAAGAGACCGATCTGGCGCATAGAATGCACATCATACTTGTCCACCTGGAGTATTTCTACCTGCTCATCACCATTCATCATGCTAGCGGCAGATGTACCATCATGAGTCCCATGCAAGGGAACGCGGAAGCAGCCAGTGCCGCAGCTCTTGACTCTAGTCTTGCTCTTTGTCTAGAAGCAAGCCGATCTACTATTGTTTATCTCAAAGCAACAATTTCTTGTTTAGCGACCGAAACCTTTTGGTAAATCACCCTTCATATTCTGATTAGGTAGATCGAACGCCACTTCAATCAAGGATTAGCCATCGCCTTTGAAGACGCGTTTTTTCTGACCCTTTAGAATATCTTTTACTAACTAACAAATGCACTAGGGTCGTCCAATTCTACCCCACGGTCGCCATAATCTCGCTCTTCCTCAACATCCTTATGAACCCCCTCGACCCCCAAGCTCAGCAAGATTTGGAGCTGCTCGCTTCAGCTGCAGATATCTTTCGCCTCATGCCCGCGCGACAATACACACCTCAACGGCTCGACCAAGTCCAGATACTCGAGAGTTTTGTGGTTGAACTTGCTCGGTTGGGTCGTTGTGCTGTGTATAAGAAGGAGGCGGAGCTTGGTGGTAGATGAGGATTTTGTATGCTCACAATTATGTACATATTGAGCTTTTTTGGTAACCCAGTTGATTTATAAGAGAGAGGCCATTGGATATTTTAGATTGCGGCGTTGTGTCTCATTGGAGCTTGTGCCAACATGGAACAAGGGCAGGGATGGATTCTTTATGTACAACGTATTCTATTACACATTGGATTCACTTTTTTACTGGACACCAGTCCACTTCTTGCTCTTTTCCCACAGCTCTTCCTCCTTGGCCTTATCCTGAGCCCAACTTGCATATCCATACTCGACAGCATCCGAATCAGGAGGACAAGGCCCCGACTTGGAAGCTCCCTCTAGATACAAACCATCTTTACCTTCCAACTCAGCGGAGACAGCGCCATAAATAGTCGTCGCGCAAGCCTGATCCTGAGACATCATGTACTTCTTCAGTCTGTCATCTCCCTGACTAAGTGCTTCTGTCTCGGCCTTGGAGAACTTTTGCAAGTTAGGGCTGATAAAAGCACCTGGGTGGAGAGTGTAGGCGTGAAGACCCTGAGAACCATACAGACGCTCGATTTGGTTCGTCATATAGATATTGGCCACTTTACTCGAGGCGTAAGCCATCCAGCCGTTGTATTCGCCGTTGTCAAAGTTGATGTTGTCGAGCCGGCAGGGTCCATAGCGATGCGCGGCTGATGAAACCGTCACTACCCGTGAGTGGAACTTGGGTGACGAACTCGCTAAGAGGATGTCCTTGAG
>JABCKE020002219.1:0-20910 GCA_013186425.2 Fusarium sp. NRRL 62610 | reverse complement strand
CACTCAACCCTCGCCGCGGCCATGTCCATAGCACAAACCCTCGGCTTACATCTTGAACCGCCAGAATCAATGCCAAAAGCTGAGAAAGAGCTTCGAAAGAGGCTCTGGTGGGCAACGTTTATAAACGATTCCAAGACCTCCATGAAAGTCGGCAGACCACTCTCGGTGCAAAGGTCTCAGATCACAATCTCCCCTATCAGCGACGACGAAGAAGCTGCATCGTTCTTCGACTCGAGCCTTGGATCTTATGACGGAGTGACATGGCTCACATACGCTGCTCAGAACCAGAAACTTATTATTGCCTCGACGGATATCCACAATGCCTTTTATGAGAGGTGCTCTGAAATTCTCGGGCAAAGCAGCCACTCGACGCCTTACAAGGATCCTAAGAGTCTTGAATCCTGCGCCAAGTTTCTTACTAGCCAGTTGCCCGCCCTACAAACCTGGACTGACCGAGTCCCCTCTGGCATGAGACTTCAGCGTCGTGACTCGGGCTCCCCCTTTTCCACCGATCGAACCCCCATCCTAATCGACTCTTCCGCACCACTCTGGCTCCAACGTCACCGAATCTGCCTCGAACTAATCTACCACACTCTCCAATCCAACCTCCACCGCCCCTTCATAAACTTTGCCCCTCCACCTGGAACATACACTCCCACCGCAGAGCGCCACGCAGTAACCTGCGCAAACCACGCCGCGGCATACACCCACATCCTCCACCAGACTCTTCAAGAAACAGACATAATGAATGGCTGGCAAGAGTTTTTCATCTGGCAGTGGAATGCCACTGTCAACATGATTGGTTTTGTGCTCGCTTGTCCCATCAACGCCGCGACGAGCAGCGTCCGGAGAGCCATCGACAAGGCCGTCGAGGTGTTTGAAGTTTTCGGTAGCGATTTTGCCATTGCTGCGAGTGCGGCAAGTGTAACGAAGAATCTGACAACAAAGGCTGATATGTTGATGGACCAATTACGTAGTGGTATTACTGCTGGCGCTGAAACGGGGGTTGTGGATGGAGTGGCGGCAGTGACGATAGGGGATAGGGATGATGGCTTTGGGACTGGACAGGGCGAAGAAGGTCTCATGGAATTCATGGATTGGGCCTTGACTGTGGATTCTTTCAATAACTTTGAGGATTTGTTTGTTGATGTGAACAAGTCAACAGACTTTTGGGGGGTCTAGCGGTCCAGGAGAAAACGGCACATCTCTCCCCTGGAAATGCCTCCGGTACTCTGCCTGTTTGATCCATAGAATCACGGCATCCAAGGCTGATGATCATAAAATTAAGCCTATATACGAAAGCCTTTAAGTATTCTTTATTTATTTTACTCTAAGTTATGTCTCTACGGCCTAATGAACTTCCCCATGCCGACCAACAGTGTGATTTTTTTTCTCAGTCCGGGTCGTGAATGGAACTTTCATAAACACCATGATAATCAGTAACTTGGCCTATCAGTGATGTTATCACATCAATATCATAAATCAAACTTAAGTCATCGCTCTAAATCACAATTCATTCCGAATTCGCCCGCCTGATACTATGAGTAAACCCACGTAAACTACCCTATCTGAGCCATACCAACGCCGCTCCATGTAGACCGTACCGTCCAACCTATCTTGTCTCCCAGTCCTATCCCATAATTCTGATATTTCAAGAGTCTTGGACAAGGTTGGGAATATCATCCACCTTGGCCTGGCCATTCAAGATGGCGTGCACTGCGGTGAACAGAGGGTACTCCGACTCCAGCCCTCTCGCCTTCAAAAAGCTGTTGACCTCCTCTGCCGTCGTGGTACCCTGGATTTTCTGTCCATTGAGTTCTTGTTTCTCGACTTCTTGCACCGAGATGCCCTTCTCCACGGACTTCTTGGCACAGCGGAAGTTACGACCACCGGAGCAAGAGGTAATCAGATCAGCAACACCAGCTGATGACTCTGTAAAGGTGGCAGTGTGCACAGTCTCGCCAAAGAATTCCTTGCCAAACTTTACCATCTCCATGAGACCAACACGCATGATGGCAGCCTTGGCGTTGTCACCCCAACCACGACCATCGACGAAACCAGCTGCGAGAGCGACCACGTTCTTCAACGCACCACTCAAGGACACACCAGCAACGTCAGACACCATCTGGACGTGGAAATAATGTCGGTGGAACAGAGACCGGAAGCAGTCCTGGTCCAGAGGAGGGTAATCGGCGGGCATAGCGGTTAGCTTGGTCTTGGAGGTTCGGCCACGGACATCCTTGTGGCGGATCTCGGGAATTTCGCCAATTGTAGGGTTGGGGCTTCCATCTCGAGGCGTTGGAGCTCTGCTATTGTCCAAAGCCGGAGGGTCATAAGCAATAGTCGTCTCCGACCACTTCTCTTCGGCAATCTCACGGGCCAAGTTGGCACCACTGAGCGCACCGCAGTAGATGCCGAGGCCGTCGCCAATCCACTCGCTAAACAGGCTCACACCGTCATCGGTGACGTTGACACCCTTGATACAGCTGATACCACGGGCGAAGGGCAGGATGTGCCCGTTGATCTGCTTGCAAACGTTTGCAATAAACTGGTGGGGCAAGTTGAAGACGAGAATGGTGGAGTCCTTGACGGCGGCGCGAATATCAGGGTTGGCGATAACGTTGGGAGGAAGGGTGATGCCAGGCAGATACTTGACGTTCTCGTGATGCTTGTTGATCACCTCGGTGAGCTTCTGGGGCTTGTCGCCAATCGATTCGTCATAGTACTTGGAGTCCTTGGAGATGGTCACGTCTTCCTCATAGACCCACATCTGGACCTCTTCCTCGAAGACATCTTTGTTTGCGCGGGTGTTCTCGGCAAGGATTTTGGCAATCGTTGAGCCCCTGCATCATGGAAAAGCACGTTAGCAAGCTGCGCAAAGCTGAATTGAGCTTCAGAAGGGGTTCAACATACCAATTGCCGGATCCCACAATGGTCACCTTGTGCTTCTTCGAATGCCCGCCCAGGTTCGTCATGTTGCCGAATATCGTCGTGGAGTAGCTGCGTGTGCAAGAAAGGATTCTTTTTGACTTGATCAAGATAGAAGAAGGTCGCAAGACGAGGGAACGAAACATGCGAGAACAGGCAAAAGCGAAGAAGAAAAAAAGGTCCCAAGGAAGAGCAAGAGCAAAAGCTTGTGAGAGAGGAGGAGGGGTAGGAGATATACGATGGATTTGTCTGGACCACGCTCAGCTTCCCAAGGTTGTTGAACCCTGGAGCAAGCCACAATGACGCAGGGCAGTAAAGTGGCGAGTGACACCGCCTGCCATAAACAGTCAAGCGTCCCATCAAAACCCATCAATATTCCGGGGCAAGGGCCGGAAGGATGAGCCTGGGATCGGGGCCACCGACCTCCGACCGGCCGAGGCCATCACATGCAGTGGGGGACGTGGACGTGAGAAGAGGGCCAACAGCTGAAATCGCAACTTTTGTTGCGTGGGCATATCCATTTTCACATGTGAACCTGACAAGGATCTTGATCATCAGCAGCATCGGTGCTTGGGGAACCGGGGGGGCGACATTGCATGCAGCACAATCCAGGAACAGGACTGAGCCCCGTTGCTAAACATAAACGACCGCGGGCCGATCCTCCTCCCTGGCTTGCGGCTGGCTACGGTCGCGTGACGGCTCATGCCGTCGAGGTTAAGATCATGAGCATTGTGGATTGTGCGAGGTTGACGGATAAAGGACCCCTCGAGCTGCCGCCTGCTAGAAGTCGCGTCATATCGCACATCCTTGATACCGAGGATGCATCGTTACATTGACTCGAAAGCACTTGATGTCGACATGCGTGCGCTAGGTCTCAACAAGACGCATTCCTGCAACCAGTTTCACCCCAACCATGCTGGTTGAGCCACTTCCGTCCCTTTCATCCGCCCAAAGCAGCTTGTGCGACATCTTGGCACGCAGTGGATGAGAGACATGCACTAGAGCGCTTTAACATTTGTTATTGAACCAGTAGTATTAGATTATTTAAGAAATAGAGCAGTTGTCGATTGGTTACTTCTCAATCAGTAAATGGTAATCACCAGCTTGCGACATATAGATAGTGTGTAGTCGATGCTCTCTCCAACGAGCCTACTCAAATTCTTTCAGCAATCCCACCTTTTCCTCATCCAAATGCGGAATTCGTTGTCGAACTTGGGACCATGAAGGCTTCTTCTTGTGTCCCCAGCGCTGCTCCGTCTTCTCAGTCCTCTCGCCATCTCCAAAGAGTGGCTTCAAAATACCATCGTATTCCATCCAACTGATGTTGAAAAAGACCGTGGTAGCAAGGGCCAGCCACCGAGGTAGTTTCCCCTCCTTATCTGCCAAAGGACCGGACAGGGCCATGATTGCGAAGAAGACTAGACTGATAGCCAGGTACACTACAGCGCCGATGCGCTGCCTCCAGTTGGTGATGGTATAGGTCGGCATAGCATTGAGCCAGCGCTGGTAACCTTCGGGGAGGTCATGCTCCTTGGCACCATCTCGGATCAGGTTCAGGTAACGAAGACTTGGCTGCGCATAGCCGGGCTCTCGAACAGGATGGATCAAGAAACGATACCACCACTTCTTCTTGCGAGGATCATCGGGCAGATCAGAATCGGGGATCTGGGGTGCAAAGAGTGTCTTGGCCAGGAATGGCTTTGGGATTTCAGGGAAAGGCTTCTCCGGAATGGAAATCTTGGGTGGAAGAGGAAGGCATGGCACCATGATCTGCTTGTAGCCCGTTCCACCACCCTCGGTGCGGATGATGGTCTTGTAGTCTTCCTCCGTGACCTCATACACAACACCCAGAAGACCCTCATCCCATTTCGACTCTGAATGAGGAGGCTGCGGGGGGTCAAATGGGATCTTGGGAGGTAGCTTCGGCTTATCGGGCATCTTCCTGTATCCAACGTTCGCGAAACAAGGCTCGCGATAAGGAATTCCTGGGAGGTCGAACTTGAGCTCCAACGTAGGTACTGAGACGTTCACCTGCGATAGAGGACAGATACCTCGCATGCCGAGAAAGGTCTGAGCACACATGTTGGATCCATAGGCAAGGTAGAGGTAGGTGTTGGGCTTTGGGTGGTCGGGATCATCGACGACATCTTCGGCGGCCTGCGCCAGACGTTCCGCGGAGGTGCGAGGAATCGACGAAACAGAAGGATACTTTGGCGCGAGCGTTGGCTCGGGCGCGGGCCGTTGCGCAGCGCTGACTTTGCACAAACTGGCGAGGGCGCAGGTTTTGGTGGCCGCATCGCTGACTGCACTGGCTGCGCCAGGCTGCTGTTCGTGCTCCGACATGACGATTCTGACTGGGCGGTTTTAAGGTTTAACTCGATGACCTTCCTGCGGTGCCGTTCTGAAGTAAACCGTTTAGCACCTCCAAATGATGACAAGCGAGCAGCCTTGTGGATATCGAAGCCAGCGATTGTTGTTCAGGAGGTAGAGTATTTATGAGGCCGACGACCCGGACGATCCAAAAGCGAGATGCGGAGGTCGCGGACTTCTCCACTGATGCCTGTGCTTTAAGTCCGCCGTCTGGCTGGAACGTGCTGAATAATACCCGTGCATCGACGACCTCATGGTCGGTGTCGGAGTGACATGGTCCCCGAAGTCCGCTCGTCTTCTTCGTATATCAATGTGTTTCACCTTCGGACCATCGGGCTATCTCATTGTGTGGACCTATCATTATGAATCATCATGGATATATGGTCTTGACCCCAGATCAGCCCGGTATTGGAGATTCAAAATTCGTCCGTCGGTGCCCGAGTTGAAGCGCCTCGAATTCCTGTTCCAGTGGATCTTGGACCTGGCGCCATGATGTCTTTTCAGTCAATATTCAAGCGAAGGGCTTTACAATAGAAACACATGTTGCTAGAGATGCATGTCAATTTCAGCAATGTGAGTGCCATGTGCGTCATGACGCTCGTCGCTCTGATGAATTACGCGTAACATCTTAGATGCCACCAGAAAAGCCCTTTGATGATATCAAGGACGTCAGAGTCGTGCAAGTACATGCACCGATAGAACTGTAAAGCTTCTTTAATTTCCATCGCTTTTCAATTCCACGATGTCTCTTCGCAATGGATCTTTTGAAGCTTGACCTCCATTCCATGAACTGGCAACAGACCTACCCGGTACCTTGGGGCAGCTGCATGATGAATTGTTATCGCTGCCAACCATCAGTGATAACCCACGTCACGGCTGAGATCCCGCTCCTGCCTTCCAATCTGCCATGTATTGTTTCTGTGAGGAGAAAAAAAAAGCCTCCCGGGCCTTTTTTTCTTCTTTTTCTTGCTTGCCCTGATAATCATGCCAACTCGATGTTCATCTTTTCGAGGTCATGTAACTCGTTGAACTTTGTGAGGTTGAGCCGTACCTAGGTAAGTATTCGCTGGGAAGACCCTTCTTCCTGAGGGCCTGGTTTTGCAGGCTCGGTCGACGTCGCTCCTTCCTCACCCTGCACCAGAACACCCAAAGTCACAAGATCTGGGCAATTTCTTCTCAACTCCATAATTTCAACATTTCATCCCTCTACGATTGGGGAAACTGGCACGAGTCACCCGGCTTCATTGCGCACGAATTTACCGTCATTCGCATTGAACGATATCGCGACCGCAGCTCCGAGTTACTTGCTACACCAGCTGGCGACAGTGTAAGTTGGAGCTCTCTGCCAATACCCCACTAGACAGCAGCACTCCCTCTAACAATTGCGCGGAGGCTACGGAGACGCAGGCATGCCCCAGAAGGGTGGCAAATCCACTCAGCGTGGAAAGCCCATGTCAACAGAGTTCGGACAGCTCGAAACTACCCCAACGTTCCATCACTTCCAATCTCCTGAGGAGCATCTTCCACAGAAGCCAGTCTCCGAATCGCAAGGCCAAGATAATAGTGGTCAAACACCGTCTGTGAAGAATCCGACTGCAAACCAGAAACCAAAGTGGAATTTCGTCGATGATTTTGATGATGGAGTAGACGATGTTGATCTCATCAAATTGGACCTTGTCGAAGAGCCGAAATCGCAACGTGCGCCTGCCAACGACTTTTCCTGGTCTGACACTGGATCGATTCGCCCAAGCTCACCACTTGGCGGGGGCGAGACGCTGAAGGAGATTTGGCAGTTTGACAACCAGGGATCGCTGATTGATGCATTCTCTAGCCCAAAGTCTGGGCAGGGAATACCCAAGACTCAACCACTCACGCAAAGTCTCAAAGCCCAACTTGAAGAGTCACCAAACCAACCTGTCGTTGTCGTGGATTTCTCAGAAACAGCTTCCACAGGGCGACGGAGCTCGCCGTTCCCTTCTCAAATCGCAATTGAGGAATCGTGGGAACTACTCATGAACAAGCCCCTTCTTGCTAGCACCATACCCGACTCTCTGCAACTTCCCGAAATGCCAATTGATCCACCAGAGAAACCACTTGAACATCTACCAGCGGATGAGCTCTACGATGCAACGCCTCCTAGGGCGAGTGCACAGCGTCCAGTTGCTCCTCCACCGCAACGCCCCCAGGCTCCCCGAAAAAGTGTCAAACATGATCAGGATCCGGCACCACCACAGTCGAAGAAAACAAAGAGAGGCCCGAACCCGCCCGCCAGGGGGTCAAAAAGAGGATTGGCCCAGCTTATTGAAGAAACAGACTTGGTGAAAGATGAAGAGGTATCCGTTTCACGACCCGATCTCCCAAAGCCCCGTGAAACTCGTCGAAAGGGAAACAACACGAGCGCTGTCCAAGCAAAGGGACCGGCTGGGGACAAGCAGGCCACCCCTCAAGCCCAAGATGACCCATCAGTAGGACAAGGCCAGAAGGGGAAGAAGCGAAAGCAACGTGCGAAATCGCCGATTCAGTTCGACAAGGACACTCAAGCAATCAAAGAAGCACCCCAACTCAAGAAAGTCGAACCTGTGAGAATGAAACTCGTGGATGCCATGATTGCCTCGAGCTCCCCAGGTATTAGTGCAGGAAAGAAGGCGGCACCCAAGGCTACCCGGAAAGCTGTACCAAAGTCCACATCAAAGCCTGCGCACAAGCCGGCTACGAGGAAGGCACCTCCCAAAAAGAAACGCAAAATATCTGCCGAGGACGAGTACAAAGACAACTCTGTCATCATCGTTGACACAGCCGACCACACTGGACCTAAGTCTGCCATCAACACGAGGGCGAAGACAGCGGCACAGTCAAAGTCCAAGGCTGCCCGAGGGAAGCAGGGCCCGGAGATCAACACAGGCTCTCAAGGGCTACCTCAAGACCCAATCGTGGTACCAAGCGACCCGGCCAGTTCATCAATATCAGAAGACGAGTCTAAACGGTCAGAGCCATCAAGACCATCGCGACCAATTCACACTGCAACACAGAATTCGATGACCGGAACCGATGTGACTACCATGGCGGCACTAGACATTTCTCTGGAACATGACACAGAGCAGGCGGCAGTGTTACCCCAGGAGCCCCCCTCACCTGCTGCTCCCCAGCCTTCCAACAGCCTGAAGGCGAAGGAAGCTATCGTTGATAAAACGACAATGAACCCAGCTGCATCGGCAGAGCCCGTTGAAGAAGCCATCAATCTTCGCAAGCGAAGTCGCGAAACTAATGCCAAACCCGCGCAAGCTCTCTCGCGTCGTGACCCCAACATCCCTGTGAAAGGTGCTCTTCGTACTACTCAGGGAGCAGGTATCTCGAAAAACGACCCTTCTACGAGAGCTAATAAGACAGGTTTTGTTCAACGCCGCAAGAGCAACAATATGTCACGAAGTTTTAGTATCAGCCAGGCGGGAAGCCCGGTACCGGTTGAGACAGGTCAAGGTCTCTTGATTGATGAATCGAGTCCCATGGGGACCGGGAGTTCACGTTTGGAGGATCAAAAACTTGACAGGGAGCATTCTGGACCTAGAAGGTCACAGCGTCTTCGGCGACCTGAGGGATAGAAATCCTCAGATTCTCGAGGCAGCGATCTACAGCAACGATACATCTCAGGTTTGGCAGCAGCAGAGCCAAACCACGACAAGACCAGGATTGAGCTCAAGGCACGCCTACGAAATGAAGAGGAGGAGCAGGAGAGGAACCTTCTTCCTGCCCTCACGGCGCTCAACAAGAACCTGCAGAGCCAGATCTTTGAGTCTCTTCGAGGGCAGGACGAGGCACTCATGGAGGTGGATAAGGGGAAACGGAGCAAGACTACGGATAAGGACAATGAAGTCGCCAAGCAGACCGACCCCGAGAAACCGACAGACGAAGTGGCGGAGAAACTCCACGCGCTGGTTGAGGTAGGTTTCTTGACCATTGGGAGATGCCGTGCTTACATGCTGCCTAGACAATGTTGAGTCACCTGGCAACCAAGGAAGCGACCGTTTACCGCGGGGCGGATGCCTATCGCAAGAGCGGCATCGATTGCGTGGACAAGATTGAGCGAAAGTACAGCCAAGAACGGAATGCGTTGGCCGAGGCGTGTAAGAAGGATGGTGATAGGTTCGCTCGGCGAGTTCGCGAAGCGAGAGAAGCCGTTGAGGACGGCGAAAAGGCGCGGGGGAAGGCGATGCACCAGCTGGAGCAAGCGACGGCGAAGCGACGTCAGCTATACCAACAAGCAAGCACCAGCCTCCGGGCCCTTCACGGGAGACTTTTGAAGCGCAAGAGGGTGGAGGATGAGGGCATTTAGATGTTTTGAGCACATGGACAAGATACAAGATGTACAATGCGTGTCCAGGGACGCACAGAGAGCACCGGGGAGATGGAACTGGAACAGAGTACTTGCAGGCAGGTTGACTGGCAAGGTTTCATATGTGAGTGGATTCCCAGGGACGTACGAAGGAAGATCAGGGTTCAGTGGCGGCAGGGATTTTGAAGGTTGATTGCGCGGGCAGGTTTCCTGTACGTGAGGGTGACGGACGACCGGGGCTTGGCAGATGTATTATTTGTCCGTGGCTAGACCAGAAGGCGAATTTGACAGGATTTTGATTGAGAAGGGAAGATCTCGCGATGATGATGCTTTGTGGTCAACGGTTGCAATGGGTTTGGTCGTAGGCGAAACGATCACCAGGTGATGCAACAAATTGAGGACTCTCAAGGGTTGAACGGATGAATGGGATGATGAGCCGAGAGGAGAGAACCTGGCTGGGCAGACCAGGGGCTAGACTCGATTAAGGGCCGGTGATGCTGATGAAGGAGTTTTGAGTCCGGGGGCGTTGAATGAGGCGTTGATGGGCGGCGCGATCGGTAGCGCGGTTGAAGGCTGCGCTGGCTGCGTGGGCTAGAGCGAGCGATGACGATGTTGGGAGGTGACGTATTTGGCTTCGAGGCGCGGGCATGATCAGCTCGGCTTGGCTCTCCGGGCGGGAGCCAGTCAAGTATAAGGTGCTTGATACCCTCGCAGATGATTTGGAGTATTGTAGAGTTATTATTGATTGCTTAAAAGGCTAATGATAATTAATTTCGTTGTTGTACGATAAATCTCTATTTGATTTGGAACCTTGTTGCTTCCAGACCCTTATTAATTACCCTTGGGTGGTCCCTAGCATTGTTTCAACTTTCTATCGAATCGGTCACGGACCCATCGACAACGAGACGAGACGAGACCCCTACCTATTGTGCTGGCTCTCTCTCATAGACGGAGGATACCACAGAAAGCAACTTGAAACCTGAGTGGTACGATGGCCTCGGATGAAGCGGGGACGCCAAGGTACGTGCTGCAACGGCGGACTTGGGTCCATGTTTCGTTTGTCTGTGTTTGATGTTTGAAGTTTGAAGACGAGTGTCTGGTATTGTTGAGCCATTCTCCGATTAATTATCCCAATTGGGATGATGGTCCCTTTATTCTTCCGAAGGCAGAGTTGCCTGACTGCCTCCTCCTCGTCCCATCCCATGGTGCCTCGACCGACCTCGGGGGCATCCTTGTTGTCCGTCCCCGTGTGGTCCGGCGGGCATATGACTACCTATCCATCCCATGCTATCCGTCCCGTCACGCTCCAAGCGCGAGTCACAGCCGAGGAAAGAAACCTGCAATACATACATGCATATGTGCAACGGCAGACCAAAGAGAGTCGAGCAATCGAGTGAGGTTGCATGCAACGAGGCCAGCAATGGACAACCTTACCAAACCAGAAACGACAGGGTCCTCTTACATGGCCCGAGTTGAGTTGCAGGGGGGGCCTCCCAGCGGGTGCCGCTAGACTGCCGTTGCAGCCTTCCACTTCGCCCCGCCCCAGCGCTTTCGCATTGGAAGCTTGGCCATTTTCGGGCTGAGCCTCAGTTGCAAACGCGCCAACTAAGCCTCCCCATCGGCTCCCCCATCTTTAGTTGTGAACACTGCCCTCCCGCTCCAGTTTTTTTTTTCCTCTTCCTCACCTCGCATTCACTTTCATCTCACATTTTTTTCACGTCACACGACGATACCCAAGTCTCGTGGAAAAAATATCCCAAAACGGAACAAAAACGTTTTATTGAATCATTGTGTACGGATTCTCCTATTGTTCGCCTTGTTTGTTCGTTTGGTTTCAAACTGCATATATTCCCCTCCTTCCATCCCTCCCCCAGTCTTCTCACTTACACTACTTGAAAAAAACCCACGCTTCCAATTCTTCCTCTCCACTCATCACCCTCTGTTCTTTCTTCATCCCACTTGTGATCTGCGCTTCTATCGTCTCTTCAGCCAACTACTGCTGCTTGCGCTACGCTTCTACTCGCTCGACATCGTCCACTGACCTTGTACCCTCGCAGCCGTCTTCGCTCTTGGCTCTCGTTCCGTCGGCGCCGATCACGACCAGGCAGCTCCGGTTCTATCGACACGAGCTCTACGTTAACCGCCAACTCGGAACACGAGATCACACCTGCGACCTCGAATTCTTCCGCAAACACATCTCCTTCAATACCTCCTCAGACGAAAGACTCCAAGATGCCTTTTCGTCAGAGGATGGCCCGCCACTTTGGCGATTCTGTACGTGCAACCCCGCCTCGGCACCTGGGCGCGTGGTCTTGTCCGCTGCGCCGCCATTGGGATGGTCACCGGCTCGCATATGCACCCTACTTACTTGAAACGACGCTGACACTTACTGCAGCTTGCGCCCGAAAAGCCATATTTGAGCTACTACGATGTTCTCCTCACGGCCGAAGATATCAAGTCTCTGAAGCACGATTGGTTGACAGACAACAACATCGCCTTCTGGGAAGAGTACCTCGAGCGCGAAACACTTCCTCGGTATCCCCAAGCACGCATTGTCCTCCTCCGTCCTAGCATGACGTTTCTCCTCATGAAGGAGCCTGACTTGCGCTCGGTCCGATCCGCCCTTCCCGATTTCTCCAAGGTCACGCACATCTTCCTGCCCATCAACGACAACCGTAATGTGGGTGTCGCTGAGGGTGGTAGCCACTGGTCACTACTTCTCGTCTCGACACTCGATGGTGTCGCTTTCCATTACGACTCGCTCGGCGGTGCCAACTACGCGGAGGCTAATCTCGCTACGCGGAAGCTTGCCACAGTCCTGCAGCGACCTCTACGATTCATCAACCTCGAAGATTGCCCTCAGCAGGAGAACGGAAGCGACTGCGGTGTCTTTGTTTGCCTGTTGATGCGACATCTCCTAGTCAAGCGCCTTCTCTGCGCTAATGCCCGCGAGAAGGTGTCTATGAGCATGGGCGGAAAAATGGTCGATAGTTACGGCGGCCGCAAGGAGATGCTCCGCATCATTGAGAACCTTCGCAAGGAGGGCGAACGCAGGCGATCGTGAGTATCAAAGTCCCCCGTTTCTGTGAAGTGTCTAATAATCATGATAGGAGAAGCGCCAGCCCGTTCACGAACAACAAGACGCCTCCGCGGATCGAATAGAGAACGGACTGCTATGGCTCTTACGAAGAATATGAGGAGCGCCTGCAGAAACTGATGCGGAAACTGTCCGTGACCAAGCCTAAGTCCAAGACGACGACCACCAGGAAGAGGTTGTCGAGTCGGCGCACGGTCGACAAGGATTACAGCGATGACAGCGACTCGGCCAAGGACGACATGGCTCCTTGGACTGGGATGAGATCTCGACTTCGTCCTAGAACGCGGTCGGTTAGCCAGAGTTCATCATCCCCTTCATCGTCTGACCCTAGCTGCCGAATCACCAAGCGCGAGACACGCTCTCGCAGCTCAAAGAGTGTCACCCCTGTCAAGGTTCGCAGCAAGCGGGGATCGAAGGCCGACTAGGTGGTCGCAAACAACCATGAGGCAGCCAGCACAAGCTGAGATGTCTGTTCCACTATTGTAATGAAATTTACGAAACGAGGTATGCGCAACGGTCGAGTTGGGTTTTGTTTCTTTCTGTTTTTAGCTTCGTTGAGAAGCTCATGTATTGTTGGCGTTGGATGGTACTGCAGCGATAGCGAAGCGGGACGCCTTGTACGCCTGGACGCAATCACCGGGTGACGAATGAGGGTTATGATGCTAATAGGCCTTTTCTATTTGCGATTTTTTCTTTTTTTGGAACGATACTCGGATTACGAGTGATGCAATGCGGAGTTGAGGTAGCTAGTGCGGCGTTGACCAGGACAAGGGAAAATATGCGGTGGGAGGGTCACGGCATGCACATCATAGCGTTCATGAGGAATAGCTGTATCTTGAGAAAAATGAGTTCTATTGAATGTGTCTTGTCTATTGTGTCGTGATTGTTTCATAGATCTGCATGATGCTTTTTGAATCCCAAACTCCTCAAACTCCTGACAACAGCGTTCCAATACTGGTGTCTCGTCTTAATGAGGCACTCTCGGCTAGTATTTCCATATAGTGGTATCAATCCAGCGTCTGAAAACATGAATCACAGATCCAGACTAGTTGTTCCCTGCGAAGGCCGGGTTCTGCTCCATCGTCGCCGAGATGTACCCCCTCAGAGCGGCCCATCGGTTGGCAGTAGGCGCAGGAGCAGCAGGTTTCGCCTCAGCCGTCTTAGCCTTATCATCCATATCTTCATCGTCATCATCATCATCATGCTGCACTCCACCAGGCACAGCATTCTCCTGCGACGTCCCAGTCAACCTCGCCATACTAACCCCAAACCTCTCCATCTCACCCTTAACAACCATCTCCTTCTTCTTAAGCGCACCCTTCCTACTCCTCAAACTCTTATGTTTCACCTTTCCAGGCTGTCCAGCATCATCGTCTAGCTCGGGGAGGGCATCGGCTAGGCTGTCGAGGGTGGCTGCTAGCTTCTTTGACGGTCTGCGACGCTTGTTCGCCTTGGATACCCGCGAAGAGGTGGCGATTCGGGAGACGAAGGATGAGTGCTTTATGAGTCGCTTGTCGCGCTTCGTGGAGAGGAACGAGTCTGTTACCGCTGCGTCGGCGCGGAATGTCTTTGATGGGGCGAGAGGGTGGATTTGGCCTGTTACGCGCTGGTGGCGGAGGGTGCGGGCTGAGGGCTTCTTGAGACCGGGTGGTTGGGGAGCCTAAAGGGTCAGTGTTGGGTTTTAGATAGGGGGGTAAGAGGGGTTTACCATTTTGAGTTGTGGATGGGATGTAGGAAGTTGAGATGCTGGGATTTTGGTGTTGAAGAACTTGGTGTTGGAAATCTTTTCGGTGAAGGGTCCGTTCACCGAGCTCATGGTGGGGTACACCGAGACTTTGTCACACGGATGGAGGGGCAAGCTTGTGAGGCATGAATAAGCTTCTTGACTCAACCATTTTCTTTCAACTTTTTCATATTTTGGCATAAAATATGGATAAGATAGATCAGCTTCGAAAGGAGATTGCCAAGAGGGAGGTCGAGCTCGCTGACCTTCGGTCACAGCTTGCAGCCGCCGAGTCCGAGGGGAGGGATGACAAGCAAGCTTGGAAATGGCCGCTCGATACGCACGAGTATGAGAGGTATAGCAGACAGATGATTGTTCCCAAATTTGGACTCGAGGGTATGTATATTCCTCACCATTCTTATCAAGTGATCTTACTAACATGGTCAAAGGTCAGCTGAGGTTGAGAAAAGCCAAGGTGCTCCTCGTCGGGGCTGGAGGTCTGGGATGTCCAGCTGCGGCGTATCTCGCTGGTTCAGGAATCGGCGCCATTGGGTTGGTTGATGGCGATGAAGTTGAGGTGTCGAATCTTCATCGGCAGATAGCCCATTCGACGAGTCGTGTTGGTATGAGCAAGGTGGAGAGTGCAATTACATATCTGAAAGAGTAAGTACTGTCATAGGTTTGATGGAGTTTCAAGACTAACAACTATAGACTCAACCCGACCATCGCATATCATGCTCACAAGACTCACCTCACACCGCAAAACGCTCAAGACATTGTTTCAAAGTACGACCTTGTTCTTGACTGTACGGACCATCCTACATCACGATATCTCATCTCCGATATCTGCGTCCTACTATCGAAACCCCTCATCTCAGCATCTGCATTTCAAACATCAGGACAGCTCATTGTTCTCAACAACCCTCCTAGTCAAGGACCTTGTTACCGCTGCGTATTCCCCACCCCGCCACCACCAGAAAGCGTCGTTGGCTGCGGTGAGGGTGGGATCATTGGCCCTGTTGTCGGAGTAATGGGTGTCTTGCAAGCTCTAGAGGCTATCAAGCTAATTACCCGAGGCGATCTAGAGAACCAGGCAAGGGAGCCCAAGACCCCGATGCTGCTGCTATTTAGTGCATTGGCAGATACACCTTTCCGGTCTGTGAGGATGAGAGGCCGAAGAAAGACATGCTTTGCATGCGGAGACGAGAATGCATTGACGTTGAATGAGTTGAAGATATCAATGGATTATGTCCAGTTTTGTGGTGTGATGAAGCCTGTCGAGCTTCTTCAACCACAAGAGAGAATATCCGCCAAAGAATATCAAGAGGTTGCCAAGGCAGAGAAGAAGGATCATCTGCTGCTGGATGTACGGGAAAAGGAACATTTTGACCTTTGCAATATTTCAGGCTCGGTTAACATCCCCATCAGTCGATTCATGAACACCCGTGGCGAGACGACACCCGAGGGTTGGCCAACCGACCTGTCACCATCTGCACCCATATACGTTGTCTGCCGAGTCGGCAACGATTCACAGATTGCTGCCAAGAAGCTCAAGGACTTGGGCCTGGGGAACAATGGGGAGCGCTTCATCGGTGATATTCAAGGAGGCATGAGATCCTGGAAAGCAAATGTTGACCCAAGCGTACCATTCATATAGCCAAACACCAGATAACCAAATATGAAACCAGTGAAAAGAGGAAGAGAGTTTGTTATTGGATAAGAGATTTGACGATATAGATACAATGCCCGCGATGATCCGGGGCCGCAACATCAAGGGCGGCCCATCCCTGCCGGCCGTCAGCTGCGCCATCATTACATATGAAGATTTGTTTTTCTTTTTTTTTGCTCTGCCAATGAAAATAACCATCATCCATTAGCCCAAGACAGTTTTGTTAAGTTGTTGTTTTTATACAAAGTTGGCAGTCTTCTTCTTGTTGAAAGCCTTTTGATCTTTTAGCCATTGTCGGTAGCCAGCCACACTCTGGATCTTTTCGCCGTAAAAGTCGGGAACTGTAATCAATTAGTTTGAGTGCATGGATTATCGGATAAGAAAATCAGGTCATACCAGGGTTGGCGGCGCTCGAGTTGGTGGGGTCAACCCGGTGCTTCTTGATGCGCTCAAAGAACTCGGCCTCCTTCTGCGTCATCTGCTTCTTCCACTTGCGGTTCAATGCGTAGAAGAACTGGTTTCCAATGCTGGGACCGATCAACCAGCCCAGACCAGAAAATGCGAGAGTCATGATACCCAGCGTCATGAAAGGGTCGAGAGGGATCTGAGTGATGATGGGTTCGGCAACGCCTGTAGAGAGGACCACGGCGCCAGCGCCACCGCAGAACATGCCGTTGGTGATGGAAAAGACGAGCTGGTATCTACGGCGCTTGAGACGGAGCTTGAAGAAGCTGTTCCAGTCGAGGGCGTGATGGGGATCCTGCGCAAAGTCGTGTGCGTTATTCTGCCCCGGCGTGGCGTTGAGGGACTGCTGCGCTGCCGAGGCTAGGTCAGGCTTACCCGAGCTAGCAGCGCGAGCAAAGGCCTTGGGGACGGAGACGACGGGAGTGAGGCATTGCTTTCGGAGCGGCGAGCGGGCGAGGCACGAGACGGGAAAGGTCGAGAAGGAAGCTTTCGGGGAAGAGCAGATGACGCCGGTGACTGGACGTCGCAAGACGAACGTCTTGAGCGGGGAGGAGGCCATTGTCAGAGGAAGCAAGAACGAAGGTCAATTAATTCGGTGCGAAACTCAATGATGGAGTGGAGATTGGAATTGGGTCTTCCGTCGACGTCGGGAGATTTTGGTCGAACGGGATTTTTTGAACGTGGGGGAAGCTCGGTACAAGCTGGGTTCGTGATCTCATGGGGAATGGGCGAGAAAAGATGGCGCTTGGATTAAGCGCGGTTAAGCGCTGCCGAGCTAAGTCGTCAATCGGGGTCAATCGGGGGAGCTATAATCGGGTCGACGCTAGGGGGGTCTAGTTTATAGTAGCTATGATTTAGAAGTAGTTATAATAATTATTTTAAGCTATTTTTAATTATTATATATAGTTATTTATTATAATAAGTATTATAATAAAAGTTTTTAAAATAAAAATAAAATAATTAAATAATAATACTTTTCTTAATATTAATATTTATTCTATAGCACTAGAGATCCCAAAGGTTTTAGAAGCCCTTCGCACCTTCCAGGCTTGACCAGAGCGGGCTTAGTCATCACCTGTTCTTTATTTCCTACGAGGTGGCTTGTGTGGATGAAGAGCTAACCGCGTTTAATTCATGTGCAAGCAGCAGCAACTCCCACCCTTCGCCATAAAGCCATTCAAATCTTTCCCGAAAAAATCACAGAGCTCGCTGACGCGTTGCTTTCATGTCAAATTCTTTTTTTGGGGTGTTGCGGCACTCTTTTTTCACGTTCTTTGTCTTGAGAATTCAAAAGTGGTGGATCGCGGGAGCTTCCTCGTGTGCGCGCACGCGATGGAGTCGTCAGAATCCGTCGACACCGAGAAACGAGAACGAAGCGACCATGTTGTACACACTCGAATAGAAGTACAAGTCCCTCAAAAGAGATCAACGGGATATGTCCCCGGCAGCGGTCCTCCACTCCAACCCATCAGTCTTCTTCCGCCGAGAGACTCGACCGCGTACATCCTCGACCGCATCATACTCCCCTCGCCGGGTCCAGCAGCAGACGGAAAGCCTCTGCCGAGACGTATGACCTACATAGTAGGATGGAGCGACTTGCCGGCTGCGAGGATGCTGGTGCCCGCCATGAAGATCCTAGACTATGTCTCGCCTCAAGAGGTCGAGGAGTGGGGGTTTAAGAATATGGAGGAGCAGATGGACAGCAAGAAGCTGGCGCAGGAGAAGAAGGAACAGGCTGAAGACAAGTCATCTAAGCCAAAGAGACGTGGACGACCGCCGAAGCACAGCAAGATAGAAACTGCTGTCGTTACGGAGCCTGAGAGCAAGAATGCCGCCATACCTAAGAAGGGTGTCATGACTATATCAGCCCCGAAGGAGAACACACTCGAGGATTTTGAAGGACTGTCTGATGAATATGGAACTCCTTCGAGACAGTTGCAGCAAGAGACATCAAGAGGTTCAACCGATGTGGACATGGACCATGACCATGAGAGCGACTTGGTTCCTCAGAAACCCGAAAACGTACGCCCTGTGGCCCAATTGGGCACGTTGCACACGACTGGCCTCGAGTCCCGTGCATCGGGACAAAGCAATCACGCGAGCAAACAACCTGCCTTTGAATCACTCCCCTCAACAGCATCTTCGACTCGACAAAGTACACCAAATCCAGCATCCATCAAGCCGAATCTCAAGGGCAAGAAGAAGATGGAACCAGCAAGTTCTTCACAGACCCAAAAGCCTCCGCCAGTTGCTAAGAGCCGGGATGAGCTCTTTTCGGGACCAGAGTGGACTTGGGCTCCTCTTGAAGAACACGCAGTCCCTCTTTCAGTCACGAATGCCGTACCACCACGCCTGGAGCCACAGCTTGTCGGGCGACCACCAATACCAGAAGTGAAGTCGCTGAAGAGCAAGCCCAAGGAAAAGAAGGCTATCCCAAAGCCGCCTGAACCAGCACCCACAGCAAAGGAGCCAGCAGGAGACAACGACGATTGGGAGGTCAAGCGCTTAGAGGGCATGGAGTTTTTCGAGGTCGAGGGTGTTGGAGTTGTTCGCTACTTCAAAGTCCGTTGGGAAGGCGACTGGCCTCCTGATCAGAATCCATCTTGGGAACCAGAGGATAACCTACCTGCTGCTTTGGTACGGAACTATCTCAAGCAGGGCAAGAAGAGACGTGCTGGGCATGACGCTCATGAACCAAAGAAGAAGGCCCCACGACCTACGACGACTCAAACACCTTCAGCCGCACCGAAGAAGAAGAAGGGTCATCTTAAGCAGACGACCCTACCGTGGGGTATACCCGCGAAACAGTACAAGAGCGTCAGTGAGGCTTTTGAAGGTGATGAAGAAGAGATCATGGGGATGCCAGTTGCAGATGATGGCCCAGATGAGGTTGAGGAAGAACAAGATGAGCTCTTCGTAGTCGAGGAGCCTCCAGCGAAGAAGAGCCGTGTGTGGCATGGACATGGGACATCGGGGAGAATGGACTTGCCGGTGTATAGATGAAGAAACGTTGAAGAAGATGAAAAAAACTTGGGAAGGACTTGGTCAACTTTCTGGGGAAAAAACAGAAACATGATGGCTTTCATGAACATGGACAGGCAGGCAGGCAGGCATGTGGTTATTACTGGCTTTCGAAAACATTCACGTTCACGGCGCACATAGCATTTGAGATACCCCAAATTTAAGAGAAAGTCATACAATTCATTTAGTACACTGAACCTCAATGCCGCAGCGATAACCGCTTCCCATTCCCATACCATCCCGAGCAGAGAGATTCCCAAACATGATATAAATTAACCACCGGGGGCACACTTCAGGCCGAATAAAACCGAGAATTGGACTCTAGGTCAACCATCCTTGACGGTATGAAGTCGATAACCTTGCAAGTGTCTATGGTGTTGACACGAGTCGATCGAAAGAGGCAGAGTCAAAAAAGTCGAAAGTCGAAAGGAGACGTGATTGAAAATCGGAAAAGATCGAGAACCGAGAGCCAAGAACTTAATCCCAGCTACGTCTACCGTGAAGATAGTGTCTACCGTGAGTGTGGTGACCGCCGTAAAGGCACGTGTTCGTCGAAATGGCGAGATTCGAATCCGAAAAGAAAAGCAAAGGAAACAGAAGGTCGAGAAAGTCGATGATCGAGAAACTGGAAACAGAACCGAGAACTTAATCCCAGAACGTTTGACTACCGGGGGAGGTAGATGACTGCCGTGAAGGTAGTGCTGGCCGTGAAGGCGCGAGTTGGTCGAAAGATCGGAAGTTCTGACGCGAAAAAAAGGAAAATGGAGAGGAAAGTCGAGAGTCGATGGTCGAGAACTGGGAAAACAAGGCCGAGAACTGAATCCCAGAATGTTTTGGCTGCCGGTGAAGGCAGTGTAGGCCATAAAGGCGCGAGTTCATCGAGAACGAAATCCGAGATCCGAGAGAACACAATCGAAGAGGCCACTCGAGAACTGGAACAAGCCAAGAACCGAATCCCAGTATGTTCGCTGCCATGGAGGCAGTGTTGGTCGTAAAGACGAGTTCAATCGAGAGGCGACAGTCGAATGTGAAAATGTTGAAGGCAGAGAAGCGATATCAAGACGAACGAGACCGAGAACTTAATCCCATCAAGTTACATGCCATGAAGCTTTCTGCAAAAGGGTACGATGTATGTTCATCGTGAAAGGCGGGTACCGGTGCAAAGCAACTGAGACGAGAACCGAAAACAACAAGACCAAGTGGCGTTTCTTGGTACTGAACTGCGGCGATTTGCAGTTTCTGTCTGTAGTGTAGACGTTGTGTGTGTTTATCGATAATCGAGATTCAGATGCGAAAAGGATAAACCG
>JABCKE020002209.1:0-15152 GCA_013186425.2 Fusarium sp. NRRL 62610 | reverse complement strand
TTGCCATTGGCATCCGTCTCGACGAGACGACCGGGAGAAGTACCAACGGCACTGCCCATGTAGGTGATGAAGAAGCCACTGCTACTGTTAGTAAATGGATTAAAAAAAAAGAGATCAGTACGTACCCGTCAGGCTTGGCTCGGATCTCGTCAACAATCGAGCTGAGAATGCCTCGGTTGCTATGATCGAACTTGGGATGGTAAGGATCCGTGGTGTCAAAGTAAAAGGCGGTGTCCTGAGTCTTTAGGAGAGACAGGAGACCACCGCCAACCAGGGTCTTGCCATCAAGAGATGATCCAAGATGGTGAGGCGAGTTGCCGCTACTGGGGACATCAGTGATGTAGATGATCTCACCAAAGGTGTCCTAGAACATGTTAGTGCTAGACGAAGCTGCGTAGAAGTATACTCACATCGTCTAAACTGGCAGTGACGAGGAAATCAGCATGCTTGTTATCACCAGCACCAGTCCAAAAGTATCCAATCTTCTTGGGCTTAATGTTGGACACCTTGAAAGGAGGGCTATCCAAAGGAGGTGTGGGAACCTGAAGAATGGGCAGCGGAGGGGCGTTATCGGCCAAAGGCTCAGTAACACCCGGGATCTTGGGGATCAGAGGTGGAAGGCTCAGACCTAACCTCTTGTCGAGGTTGGCGGGGGAGGCCGAGACCTGAGAGGCTAGGGCTCCCAGGAGAGTGGTGAGGGAGATGAGAGAGGGCATTGTCAAAGATTGCTGTTTTCACTCTGATGAGGATGTGAGCAAGTTGATGATGTGAGATGGAGTGATGAGAAAGTTTGAGAGAGTTTTAGAAGGGTTATATACTTGGTGAATCGCCAGTTCCTCCTTGATTCCATCCCTATTCCTCAACACCAACCACTCATCAACAATTGTATCATCAAGCCTCACAAAGACACAATTCAACCTCATGATGCACTTCCAATCTCACGGCTATCACAATTTCCGAAGCTACATCCTAGCTGTTGCTGCTCTCTTCCTGAATGTCGTCTAGTCTGAATGGTGTCATGGCGAGGTAGTTGGAGAATCCGATCATTGTCGGCTATGATCTGCAAAGCCAGTTGTGTCGGGATCTCGGTGATGTGACGTATCGGCAGCTGATGTGAGTTACCATTCGTCGAGAGATGTCGTGTCCGCCTGAATCGGACTGTCACGCTGCTCAGTTGCCTTGTTTAGAGTGCAACTATCCCCTGGACGTGCATGAACCGGACAGAAGAGGTAAGCTGAGACAAGCATAAGGTAAACACGCTTGTCTTGTTTAGCTTGAGTCAACACGAGTGAAAGTAAAGGTTAACGGAAACAACGTTGTGCACTGTTGCGTGTCATTCAGTTGTCGTGGACATTTGGATCAACAGATCTAACGAATGATATCACTTTCGGGGCATATTAACCATGACAACAATTCGGCATTTGACCTACAAACTCTCAGTTTGACAAAACAGGTAATCAGCCTTATGTCGCCAGCGACCTCCCGTCTTTCCGAGAGACCGGTAGTTGAAAGACTCGACCAGGGGTCACAGCCAAGACGGTCCCTTCGGGAGGTAGCTTGGCAGTCTTGGCTCGATGCGTGAGGGATCTTCGTTATAGTTTCGAATCTGGGGGAGAAAACGCCTTGTTAGGCGCGATTGCGACTTCCATCCCTTGTGTGCTGGCATACCGGGATCCACGCCGATGGACCGACGCGGCGCGGAGGATGGTTGATGCCGTGATGGGATGTATCGTGGGGGTTTCCTGCGGTCTGAGCTCGCTGATCCATGTTTCTGTCACAAGGAACTATTGTAAAGCATCTTGGTATTTGGTCAATGTGATGGTTCTGAACAGTTCAAGGGTCCAATTGAACCAAGCCATCAACCCTCAGTCTCAGCTATGTAAACTCACACATCAACCAAGCCAAGCCGATCAACAGGAACAAGCTGTTGATGCCAAAAGCACAGGAAACGATATTCATTACCTTGAATGTATGCTTATACGTGATTGCACAGCGCACTCCTCTGATTCGCCAGCCCCATCTTGAGCCTCAGCTAGCATTTCGCAGATCAATCACGTTATCCGCACTTGAATGTCGACAACCCCAGATTTCACATTACCACTCACACAGAAAGGGAACTTTTTAAGACAAAAAAAGAGACCGTCTCATTTAGTGAGTGACCTGGGAAATAAGCACGCTTGTATCCTTCTTGGCAGTGATTTTGTAGATCTTGTCATTCCGCACACTCGGAAGGTGTCTGCGCCGGGTCGTGATGGTTGCATTTTTGAGCACGACATGCTGGGTGTGGTAGGTAATTTGGTGAGGATACGCAATTTTTAGGTGTGATTTTATGTGAACTTTTTAATCAATAGTTTCATACGACATTGGCGATCTTTGACTTTTTGAGAGACGGCATGTGGTGTTCATCCCGCGTCGTGTAAGTGACGTCGGCAGTGAGAAATGTCGGGATTGAGGTTTTGTGTGGTGTTGGCAATTTCCAACGCGTTGATCGCGGCGATTGGAGAATTGGAGGAAGCAAGCTTAAAGATATAAGATACCTCGTGTGGCAATTCTTGGTGTCTGTATTACTCCTCCTCAAGATACCCATTCCTTCATAGCTCAGTCTCTCTTTACTCTCTTCAATTGTGATCAAGATGAAGGGTGCATCTCTCATCTCCTCTGCCCTGGCTTTATGCTATGGAGCACAGTTTGCCACTGCTGCTCCTTCTGCCGACGTTGAGAAGCGTGATGGCCCTGGCTTTCCTAAGGGTCAGCCATATGATGGCAAGGGCAAGGGCAGCATCATCGTCGGTACGTCTTACATCCCACGCTTCATTCATCAGTACTCACACGATAGTAGGCGGCACAAACAAGGAGCTTGATCTTCAGAACCCTGATAACCTCGGTCGTCAGCCCACGGATAACGGCATTGTTCCCAACCTCAAGTGGAGCTTCTCCGATTCCAAGACTCGTCTTTTGAAGGGTGGTTGGGTTCGTGAGCAAGTCATCCAGGATCTTCCTTCTAGCCATGACATTTCTGGTGCTCAGCAGCATCTGGTCAAGGGAGCCATTCGTGAACTTCACTGGCACCGTGTTGTACGTTCCTCCCAAGTCTTGTTCCGACTCGATCCTCGACTAACATGTCTAGGCTGAGTGGGGTATTGTCTATGAGGGCTCTGTTCTTGTTTCTGCCGTTGATGAGAATGGCCGATATCAGGAAGAGGTTCTCAATTATGGTGATATCTGGTACTTCCCCAAGGGAGCTGCCCATACCATCCAGGGTCTCGCCGATGAGAACGAGTACCTCCTGGTCTTTGACGATGCCGACTTTGACAAGATTGGGTAGGTCAGCCATATATCGTTGAAGCGAATAATCACTAACAGTCACAGTACCACATTCATGGTCGACGACTGGATCAACCACACCCCAAAAGACATCCTAGCCAAGAACTTTGGCGTAGACCCCTCCGTCTTCGAAAACGTCACCAACCCAAACCCCTACATCCTCCCTGCCGAGGTGAGCAAGAAGAACGTAACCGACGGACCAGCGGGTGAGCTCGAGGGTGACAGCTCCTTCGTCTACCGCACGTTCCAGCACGAGCCGGAAAAGATTGGCGGCACAGGCGGCAAGTTCTGGAAGATTGACTCTACAAACTTTCCCGCTAGCAAGACGCTTGCTGCTACTTTTGTTACGCTTAAGCCTGGTGGTCTACGAGAGCTTCACTGGCATCCTAATGTATGTGGACTTGATTGTGTTTTTGGAGGATGAGTTACTGACGTTTGTTAGGCTGAGGAGTGGCTTTACTTTCACCAGGGCAAGGCCAAGGCTACTGTGTTTATTGGTAATGCTGCTGCCCGAACTTTTGACTTTTCTGCTGGCGATACTGCTGCTTTCCCCGATAACTCTGGGTGAGTATCTCAACCCCCATAGTGAAGCATCTACTGACACCTCTAGACACTACATCGAAAACACTTCCGAGGACGAGGACCTCATCTGGATTGAAGTCTACAAGTCGGAGCGCGTCGCTGACATTTCCCTGACCCAGTGGCTCGCCCTGACTCCTCCTGATGTTGTCGCGCAGACTCTCAATGTGTCTATCAGCTTTGTTGAGAGCTTGAAGAAGGAGAAGCAGGTCCTCATTGAGTAGATGTCCTGGTTATCCTGATGATCTTACGAGGGAGTTGTATGGACGACTCTGATGTATTTAATTCTGACCTTGATTGATCGACTCTTAATTTACTCCTACATATTAAACTGTGCCTACAATCCTGAGATTTCCCTCGCGACTACTACGCTCTCTGCTTGTTGGTCCTGCTGCGTAGTATAAGGTCAGCAATGCTGCATCATGTCCGCGTGAATGCCCTCTATTTATAGCAAGGGTATCCTGACTTCTCTTTGCGTAGTTTAGCACTCGTTTTTTTGACGCCCGTCCTCGACTAACGCCCAACACTCCGCTCGCCTGGACTTAAGGGATGCTAGCCAGCCAGCCACCGCATCGCTTCACGATACTCGTTTATACCCATTAAGGTTATTTACGCCACGACTCTATCCAATAGACCGAGGGCTCCTCCCCGTAATTGGTATGTATGCCCAAGACTTGTTCCCGCACGCATCGAGCGGTCACGGGAGGGGCTGGATGGGCTGACAATTAGTCGTTGGTGGCCGGCAGGGCCGTTGGACTATTGAAGCTATTGAATGCTGGTGCGCAAGAGAAATCGATAGAGCTGTGTAGACCATCAATCTTCGTGCATGGATCGAGTCTAGAACCTCTTGTTTTTCGGATGGGGCTGGACCAGGCGCCGCCACTCGCACTTCTCTTTTCAACGACACTCGAGTCTAAAAACCGTTATTAAAAGACGAGTTTGGGTCATGATATCATCATTTATCTAATATATCGAAGAATCTGTGAGAAAAGAATAAAAAAAGAGGGTAGGGCAATATGCAACAGCTCTTGACTCTGCAGTACATGCTTGAAAGTCTAGACCTTGAGCTTGGCAGGGGTGTTGGCGAGGTCCCACTACATCGACCCCATAACCCCAGATACTATTACTCCATGCGTCGTCTTCAGCTTCAATATTCACGGCCCTAAGAGTTCAGCTTGCAACGTGGAACCGAGGGTCTCGATCTGGGTGGGGGAAAATGAGTTTTTGTAGGTGGATGAGGCCGCCAAGTAAGTGTATATAAGTCTGTATGTCTCGCTTCAAGAGACTCGATCAACTCGGCTACATTGGACATCTTCAATTCTCCCAATCATGCATTTCAATACCGTTGCCGGGCTCGCCCTGAGTCTTGCTGGCTCCGCTTCAGCTCTTTCTGCCCCCAAGCTACCTGCTTCCGGCCTTTGCGCCAACACCCAGTACTGGGATACTGCCAAGGGCTGCACCAACCTGCCACCTCCCGCAAAGTGCTCTTCCTCTAACCAGTACTATGATACTCTCAAGGGTTGTGTAAAGGGAAAGCCTCCTAGTGGACCTCCTGGTCTGCTATGTACCGTCGTCAAGACATTGATCACCGTGGCTCGTCAACAGCTGCCTGCTTCGTCGTTTTGCTCTTCTTATCTGAGCATCCCTGTTGTGACAAAGACAGCGACGGCGACTGCCTACACCACGTATGATTGCCTCTCTATCCTCCTCTTCTTCTATAGCAGGCACTTACATATTTCAGGGTCATCACCAACACCAACACCGTCACATCGGGCGTGACCACCGTCGTCGATTCGACCAAGACTATTACCGATGCTACAGTCACGATAACTGTCATTGAGCCTAGCACTCTCTCAACCAAGACTACGAGCACCTCGGTCATCTCTGCTGTCTCAACCACGACCCTCACTAATTGTGCAAACCCCATCACCCGAAAGAAGCGTGCAGTCAGCCCAACCGGCTACAAGAACGATCCTACGTGGCAGGAGGACCACGGTATTGATCCCGTCGGCGATGAGAAGCGTGGCCTTATCCCCAAACCGAAATGCTTTGCCAACTATGCCGACCCTGCGGCTATCTCATACGCTTGCAACTGCTTGAGTGTTCCTACCCGGACCACCACATCAACCACTACCCTCCGCACCAAGACGGCCACTGCCGTCACCACAGTAAGTTCCCTGTCTCACATCGAGCCCAAGGACCCCGCTAACTCATGCTCCTAGGTCCCCTCGACTGAAAAGGCCACTGCTACCGAAAAGGCCACAGCCACTGACACCAAGACCAGCACCCAGCTCGTCGCCACCGTCTACACCGAGACGATCGTCGAGAGGACAACCACCTACACCTCAACCCACACCGCTCTCTCCCCAACCTTTACCATTGTTGCCAAGACCGGTCGATACATGGGCAACAAGCTCTACGACCCCAACTACATGAACTACGCTGCCATCGACTACGCCGGCCCCATGCTCCTCTTCACCCTAGGTGATGACGGCACTCTAACAGCCCAGAACCAAGGACTGGCGGGTCAATATGCTGTATCCGACCCTGACGCGGGTAGCTACAGCGCCGAACCAATCTTCAAGCCTCTCTCTGGTAGCCTGCAGAAGCTAGTCGTCACTGTCACCCAGGAGGACGATGGTACTTGTCCTTTGACATTCCAGGGAGCGCGTGGTAGCGTTAGCTTCGAGTGCGGTTCTTTCTGGCGCGTGGGTAGTGAGGCTGATCTCGCTAGTTATAGCGGTTGCAACAGGATGGACATGATTGCTGTTGGTAGCGAGGATCAGTAAAATGTTTGGGGCGTATGGATTGAGGGTTGATGAAGTATTGATGAAGCACATGATATCATGGAGTATATAGCTCTTCCTATATATATTAACGATCCCCCTGATATTCTATCATATTCTTGTCACTGTCTATCTTCCATTCACTCTTAAATCTCAACACACTCCCTCGCGTAGTCCGGCATCCGTTTGTCCGTTTCTTCGTCGGCCGGCGTCGGGTCCACTTACCGACCTCTGATACGGCCCCACATGTGAGTGAATCGGGGCCGATAATGTGGTCTCGCTATCTTGCAAGTAGACGGGGTAAGTGGTACTTCTCTTTGAATCCAGGGTAGGATATAGGACGGTTTGGCCTTTGGCCACGATCAGCAGCCTCGTTATCTATTTGCCAAGACCGGGAGAGACATCCTCAGGGATTGGTAGGCTATCACACCACGGTTCGGCCTTTGCCGTATGATCCGTCACTATTTGCTTATCAGCTATCTACAGGTTTCATAACGTTTCGTAACTTAAAAGAAACTCAAACTATAGCAAGCTGATATGTGTGGGCACAGTCTATCAACTATTGAGTGGTTCTATCTTAAGCAAGCGCACTTACAAGCCATGATGGCGTCTTAGCATCATAACTACCACAGCAAGCAGCTTCCACACACCCAGCCAAGCTCCCAAAGTACATGCCCCTACCCGTCAGTCCCGGTCCATAATGTGCGTACTTTCCAGAGTTTGTCATGATTGTCTTTGCAGCCGGTGGAATCGTTGGCTCAGTGATCATGCACCAGCACGTATCAGTGAGGATCTGTACGCCGAACCGTTCTAGCTCGGATATAAGGCCTGCTTGGTTGGCGAGGCCGTATGTTGCGCGACTGCACGTTACAATCATGGCAACACTCGCTGACTTTTCTCTGCCCTTGCAGAGACTTGCGAGCTTTCTAATCTCAGAGACGGAAAAGTGCGGGTTTCCAAGGGATACTAGGTCGATAGGCTGATGCCTCGGAGCACTGTTCAGCTTTTCCCAGCACGCCATGAGTTCTGTAAAGTTCACCTCGACAGAAGTAAAATCAGGAGTAACCACAGACTCAAGAGTAGTAGTAGCCTCTGGTGTCACCCCGACGATGTGAAACATTGGTGCACTGGAAACCGTAGCGAAAGCCGCCCCGAATGCCTTCAAATCGTCCTTTGTCAGACCATACGACTCGAGTCCCACCACCACGGGGATCTGACTCGTCGCCAACGATCCCACGTAGTAACCTAACAAGGGCGGAAACGAGTCGTCAACCGCTTTACTGGACTCGAAGCTTGAGATCTTGACACAGACCGAGGCTAGTCGGTTGGCGTCAATATGAGGCCCCCCTTTGGGTGCTCTCCCCGTTAAAGCGATGGAAATGTCGAGAAAGTCGGGATACTTCATGGTCCTTGCTCCCAGCACGCTGTTGGCATACACAACAGCATTCGACTCTGCCCAGGCCACCTGGTCACCTAGCTTGGGGGCAGTATCGAGTTGATATGGAGCGCAGGTAAAGGTTGGTCGCGCTCCCATATCCGTATATGCCTTTCCAAGCCTGTCGGCCGCTTCACCAAACGTTGTGTCGATACCCAAGGCACGCCATCGTTTTTGATCGACCGAGATGGAGTTGAGGGACGTAGGAACTCGAACCTGACCTCCCCAATCCCTGAGCCTCTCCGCTAAAGCCAAGGTCGCAGGGCCTGTATAGACACATCCATCAACATGGACCTGCGTGACGTCCATCAACTCAGTAGCGCCGAGTACATGTGCCATGCGTAGTACGATGCGAATCGCCACACGTGATGCCTCTCCATAATCGCCCTTGAGGAACGCCGCATCGAGACCGGAAAGTTTGACGCCTTCCAAGGTTGGTGTAGATTCCAGATCTAGAGAATCCTTGTTGGATTCGCTCGAAGGGCATGCTTGTTGTCTTGGCAGCTCCTTGGTAGAAACATAACCCTCATCAACATAGATATCGCGTCCATTGAACTTTAAAAGCTCCCGAAAGTCCTCCTTTTTCAAGACAACGACCGGGATTGACTTTTGAAAGACTTCTTCTGCAATCATCACTCCCAAGGTGAGGATATCCTCCCTTCGTTCAAAAATCATAGCCTCGGGGGCTTTTCCGTTGAGCAAGAGTTCCAGCACAATTCCGCTACCGGTGCAAGAGCCTCGACCTCCTGGAATTGCGAGGATCGAGTTTTGAAGACGTTGTCCGCTCAGGGGGTGGTGGCGGTCGATGATCTCGCTCTTTTCTGGGTCGACGCCTCCCCAGAAGCTGAGCTCGAGGTTGCTGGCTATGAGCCTGCCTGAAGCCTTGCCTTGGACGTAGGCGGTGCCAGAAAATGTGAACTCGTCCAGAGACCCCATTGTGCCGTCTGATATCGCAAGCTAGCAAACGTTGAGCAACTACTCGACAGGGGCTGGTAGTTGGGTAAGATTTGATAGAGACGTTCCTGATATCAACATTAGTTCTCTTGTCTTGTGCTAAGAGCCAGGAACAAAGATTCTTACAATGATATCAAATCTCGAGTTGAAGAGACTCTAATAGTGTTGCTGTTTCGAACAAAGCGTCCTAGAGAATGCTTCTGTAGTATCCTAATATCGGCCGTCTTCTCCACGAAAGATAGGTCGTTAGCTTCTTATCCCCAGATATGTTGTGTTAAGAACCGTACCGCTGTTTTATAGAATCGGAGTGAGCGCCCTCCACGTACAGAGGGGTAAGAGAACCGAGCCAAAGTGGAGTAGAAGAACGGGCTCAAAAGTAACACGGCTGCAACAGATCGATCTCTTTCGAACCAGATCAGCGGCGTGTTATATATGATACATGATGAGGAAAATTTCAGTCGCTGATGACCTCAAAGGCAGGAAATGCCAAGTATATAGACTTGGGCGCCACGTGACATCCCCAGATATCACATCCTCTGGAACCGGCAAGCGATTCCGGTAAATGTCAAGAGATTCCGATTGGCGCCAAGTTTAGCCAAGCTCAGCCAAGAGAAACTGCCGGATTATATGTCTTGTCGACAACTCCATGAATAACTCTACCTTAATCAAGCTTGAAACAGCTTATTAGGTTACAGAGGATGCCAACATCTAGTCATCCGCAGCCTGGATAAGCGAACTGATCTCGGGTGAGGGCAGACAGGCTAGCGCGGTGTCCTATTTGGATGTATTCGATAAGTGGATGCTTCATATGAGGCAGCAATGAGGTTTGTGAGATACTGCCCTGTGATTCTTACCAGAACTTCAGGTAGTTGATAAGAAAAGAACCTGAGATCATATGTCCTGGGTACCCACAAGGATAAGTAGCCGTCATGCTCCCCAAACCAGGCTTTTCAAAGCTGCCTCAGTATCCACGTGCATCTAAATTGTCCTTTAAGAACCCGGTACTTCATCACCATGGCAAACCTAATCTAACCTCGGTCATAACTCGCTGTCTTAACAGTTCATCGGGGCCTGAAGCCGACCCTTCAACTCGAAACAGCCGACTACCACCACAACCAGGACTTCCTCCCCCGTAGCATCCGAGGTGTGAGATAAGAATGAACCCCCATCGTACGGTGAACCCTGGACCATTCTTTATCACCCCGCATTACGCCCTGCCAAACTACTACAAGGGGGGGGAAGCGGTAAGCGATCCCGGGATTACCTTGTTCAAAGGGGAGAGCTTGAACTATCTCGACCCACGTTGGCTCCACCTTGGCCGAGGATATCAAGAGTAAGAAATGCCAATCAGCGCTATGGCCAGTACATCCTTTATCTTGATTACTCCTTTGCCGTATCTGTTAGGAGCGTAGCCTCGTATACTATCCCGGGTGGGCCTCCCGACATCATGGGGTCGGTTCGCCGACATGACGGGATGGCGTCCCGACGTTTCTTTGGAATCTGGGGTAGTGCGACAGTTCATGTCAATTAGCCTCAGTGGTTCCACATGGGTGAGAGCAGGCATGTCAGTTCCAATACCCTGGGCATGGACTCGAGTCAGTACCAATACAACCCAAAAGAGGACGACGTGATGTTATCTATAAATACTGCGACGTTGTACCCGTTGGATGAAATGGATCACACTCGGCTTTGTCTTTTCAAAGCAGTGAGTAGCTGTTTTCAAGTTATCTGAACCATTCATCTGGAACTCGGCCAGCATTCATCAAGTCATGGAAAAGGACATTGAAACAAAGGGACAAGGGGATGTACCCCAGGATGTCAACTTCCGAGCCATCGCCGAAGGAACATCTGATCTCGTCTACCAAAATGATCAACTTGAACGTGGACTCAAGAGTCGACATATTCAGTTCCTCGCCCTTGGTGGAGCGTAAGAACCCCTAAACAACCCATGCCAAGAAACATGTTTAACCTGAATTTATAGTATCGGCACTGGTCTCTTTGTTGGTTCGGGTGTAACCCTTTCCATCGTCGGACCACTGCCTCTCTTTTTTGGTTACATCGTCATGATGCTCATTGTGTGGAACATCATGAACAACCTGGCAGAGATGGCCACCTTACTTCCCGTAAAAGGTGTCACTGTCCCATACTTTATCGATCGGTTCGTCTGTCCGAGCTTGGGCTTTGCAGCTGGCTGGAACTACTGGATGGCTTATGCCTTGCTCATCGGTGCCGAGGCCTCAGCCGTCGCCATCCTCTTTGACTATTGGAATACAGACGTCCATGCTGCTGTCTGGCTGACCATCTACCTCGTCGTCATTCTCGCTCTCAACATTATTGCTGTTTCATTCTTCGGAGAAGCAGAGTTTTGGTTTGCCAGTATCAAGCTCATCACCATCCTCGGTCTGATTCTCACCGGTCTGGTCATTATGCTCGGCGGAGCTCCCAACGGTGACCGTATTGGCTTTCGATACTGGAACAACCCCGGCGCTGTTAAGACATACTTGGTTCACAGCAACAAGAACACGGGTCGCTTCCTTGCTTTCTGGACGGGCATCATCCGAGCTGGTTTCGCCTACATCACCTCACCCGAACTAATCGCCGTGGCAGCCGGTGAAACCATCGCACCCCGTCGAAACATCCCCAAGGCAGCAGGTCGCTTCGTCTACCGTCTCGCCATCTTCTACGGCCTAGGATCATTGATGATCGGTATCATCACCCCATCAAATGATCCTAACCTTCTCAATCCAGAGTCCAACGCAAACTCATCCCCCTGGGTTATCGGAATCCAAAATGCTGGCATCGGAGTTTTGAACCACATCATTAACGCTGCCATCTTGACCTCGGCCTGGTCTGCTGGAAATGCTCTGCTATATGCAGGAAGCCGTATTCTATACAGTCTCGCAATCAACGGTCAAGCCCCTCGTTTCCTTAGACATACCAACAGGAGGGGTGTTCCTTGGGTTGCTATTCTTTGCACCTGGTCAATCGGCATTCTGAGCTTTCTCAACGTCAACAATAGCGGTGCCAAGGTGTTCACTTGGTTCATGAACCTCACAACCATCAGCGGTTTCATCGCTTGGATTCTCATCATGATCACCTTTATTCGTTTCCGCAAGGCGCTAGAGGTTCAAAACCTTATGCACACGCTACCATACAAGACAAACCTTCAACCTTATGCAACATATTTCATGCTGGTCCTTCTCATCCTTCTCACCCTGACCAACGGATTCCAAGTCTTCTTCCCTGGAAACTTTAACGCGTCTGACTTCCTTGCTGCTTATATTACCCTGCCCATCTTTCTTGCTCTGTATATTGGTCACAAGATATACAGTAGGTCTTGGCGGTTTGCTTATCCTGTGGAGGAGGTTGATGTTACCACTGGTGTCAAGGAGATGGAAGAACTGGCAGCTTTGGATGAGCGCCCAGAGCCCAAGAATATCTGGCAGAAGATTTGGTTCTGGATTGCCTAATTGGCTCTTGGAAGGTCTTGGACATTTCGTTCAATTGTGTTGGGGGGTAGAATTTAGTAGCGCTACCTGCTTAACTTGATATGTTTTCTCTGCCATCCCTTACCACCGTAAATGCAGTGCTTCTGAGAATCAGGCCATGGTTAATGAGAGTATAACATGTCTAGGTACTTGTCGTTCTACTGAATTCGCCGAACGATCACCAAAGCCAAGAGCTTGGTTGGCCTCTTGAAGCCGGCTCTAAGGGGCCTTATATAGCTTTGCCTCACTCGCAGATGATCAATCGACAGCAAACTACAGTAGCAATTAACATCTCCAACAGCTTTTATATCAATATCTCTATTATTAATTGCTAAGAGTACCCCCACACAATGGAGACACCATCTATCAGGTTGGTGAACCCTGATGGGCACCTCCACGCGCAAAATTCAAGTTGCACCGCAACATTCCACTTACGGCTCAGATTTTTGTGCCGCACAGGTTTCTCCCTTGGCCACTCGCTCTCTTATTTATCTACTGATTCAGGTGTCCTGCCATGACTGCAGACGGTGAACAGCAGGCCGCAGCGCCTCAGCTGGAGGTGGCCGCGCCGGGGAAATCAGCCACAGCTCTGCCTATGACCTTGTTGTCCGGATTTCTGGTAACCAATTGCCTGTCTGGTCTGCGCTGTGAGTGACGGTGCTAACCCTGATGGATAGGGAGCGGGAAAGACGACTCTGTTGCAGCACATCCTGAAGTCCGACCATGGTCTTCGAATCGCCGTCATCGTCAATGACATGGCAGGGTAAGATGCCCTTGCGTAGTCTAGTCTAGTCCAGTCCAGTCCGTGTTGAAGCTGGGGCAAGGCAACTGAACTGACCCGTGCTGTCAAGGGTGAATATTGATGCTGGGCTCATCCGAGAAACCCACCGACTACGCAAGTCCAACGAGAAGGTCATTGCGCTCCAGAATGGCTGCATCTGCTGTAATCTTCGTGGCGACCTTCTGGAAGAGCTTCTAGATCTGTGGAAGCTCCAGCAGTTTGATTACGTTGTCATCCAGAGCAGCGGCATAACGGAGCCGGAGCAGGTTGCCGAGACGTTTGACGCTCGCGTTTCTGAACTTTTGGGCGCGAGCGGCGACAACAACGACGCAGTGGCAGTCGAGGGGATAGATGAAATCACTCTCGACACACTGAAAGAGATGTAAGTCTCGGTCTTTTGCGTCCGCAATACACTTCACTTGCTCACCGCACGGTTCATTCATTTAGTCAGGAGAATGGCGGCTTGGAACGGATTGCCAGGATTGACACAACTGTCACCGTAGTTGACGCTTTCAGCATCCTTGGAGAGTTCCAGACGGATGAGCTGCTTTCCGATCGACAAAACGTTGAGAAGAAGGACGAGCGAACCGTGTCGGATCTCATGGCTGATCAAATTGAATTTGCCGACGTGATTCTATTGAACAAGATTGACATGGTAAGTCTCGATAGCCCACCCAGGGTTTGATGCCTGCGCATGGCTAGTTCCCTCTGTCTGCTAACAGGTACGACGTAGGTGGATAATCAAACCAAAGGTCGTATCTTGACCCTGTTGAAGCAAATGAACCACCGAGCCAAGATCTTGGAATCACGGTTCGGCAAGATAGACCCGCGGGAGATTGTCAACACTGGCTTGTTCAACTTGGAGGTCGCCCAGACAGGGTACGGGTGGCTTCAGGATCTGCACGCCAAGACGATCAAAGAGGCGAGTCACTGTGACGTTCATCTCTGCCCATCATCTGCTCGTGCTAATGGTGTGGTGCTTTCAGATCAACGGTGAGGGCAACGCAGCTCCCCTCAAGCTCAAGTCGCAGAACTACACAGCCCAGAGTTTCATCTACTCCAATTACCGCCCTTTCCATCCCCGAAGACTCTATGCATTGGTCCATGACAAGTTCATTCTGCAGCTGGAGCATCCCGAGGACAGCGAAAGTGGTGACGAGGAGATGGGGGAAGACATGGAGCAGGGCATGACCGAGGAAGAGGATGACGTTGACATGGACCATGCCGCCATGGAAGACGAGTTCCCAGTGCCCCCGAATGAAGTCCTCCTGGCAAACAGACGCAAGGATCCTCTTTTCTCGTCTCTCTTCAGATCCAAAGGAGAATTCTTTTCGGCAACGCGCCCTCATAGGGCTGGCGAATGGTCTCAGGCGGGAGCCATGCTCTCGCTCACTGGCGGCCGCCCCTGGTTCTGCACGCTGCCACCCGAGGAATACACCACGGGCGACAGGCATGTCGATAGGCTCGTACAGCACGACATCGCAAAGGGAGGGGAATGGGGAGACCGCCGTCAGGAATTGGTCTTTATAGGCGAAAACCTCAACCATCAGGGGCTCAGAGAGGCCCTCGACACTTGCTTGCTCACTGACGAGGAATTCCATGAGTGGCAGAAAATCATGAGGGATGCCGAGCTAGACGACCAGGCCAAGTACGAAGCCCTGGCGGAGGCTTTTGAGGATGGGTTTCCTGACTGGCCAGGCGATGATGAGGATGAGGAGCATGACCATGGTCACAGCCACGACCACAGCGGTCACAACCATCATCATGGCCATAGGCACTCGCACTAACACGGGGCTGGATCTATC
>JABCKE020002206.1:0-13042 GCA_013186425.2 Fusarium sp. NRRL 62610 | reverse complement strand
ATAAAATAAAAATAAAAATAAAGGTATTAATAGCTAGCTAGAGGAGTATTATAGACTTTTTATCCTTCTAGGGATAATAAAAGGTATTATCTTATATAAAAGATATATCTTTTTATTTAATTTTTTATAGCTATTATTATAAAAGTTAAAAAATCTAGGTTTTAGTCTTTTATAGTATTAGGTTTTAATATTATTATATATTAATAGCTATATTTTTTTATTATTATAGCTAATAGCTTTGATATTATTATAGCCTATAATAATAGCATGGGGATTTGCTTACTAGGTGGCTGGGTTCCTGAGACGGCGTGCAGGTGCATTATCTCGTGCAGCAGTGCCTCGCCCGCGTTATATTGCTATGAGGCGTGTTCAGCCATCGACAAGTCGCCCCCTTCTACCGCCTTCTTGACCTGGTTGTACCTTGTCTGTAAGGTCTCCGCTTTGAAGAAGATTTCATAGAGGTTGATCCACGACTTGTCTTCCCCATCATGTTCGTCGGTAAAGGTTACTGCGTGTCTAGCTGCAGTCACGGGCAACTTCCTCGTCTCTTTCTTGCCGTCGTCGGTTGTGACGTTCCTGTACTTGAAGCAGACTTCATGGTTTGTATCACAACTGATGATGATCTTGAGGCCATTAGAGCCGCCTCGAAAAGCAGCGGCACGAGCAAGGTTTTCTGAACGTGCGGGTTAGCTTCTTATTCTGCTGTGGCGATCCAAGGAAAGGAACTGTTACGTTCAACCCTCTGTCTGTGGGTAATTTTCTCCTCAGAGGGATGGGCCTTGTTCAGGGCTTTCTTGTCCAGTTCCATGCCCATGTGCAACTCCCAGATGGCCCTCTCGAAGATAGCCTTCTCCGTGCCCGCGTCCATCGAGGTCTGGTCAGCCAGCGTGATTGCGTCGGTGCCCGATCTGAGCACTTGGGTTTGCTGTGAGGCATTGCAGTTGCGCTCAAAGAGGATAGAAGGACGTTTGTCGCCAATCTCTTCGGCCAGCTTCTTCCTGCATGCGTCCAAGGGTTTCTCAAGTCGAAAGACTCAAAGGGGGCTCCGATGCCTATGATTGAGATCGGCTCTTCCTTTATGTCACGACCAAAAAGGCCAACCAAGGGCGATGCCCCGACGAAGCCGCCGAGCGAGAGACTGAGGAAAACAGGGGACAGAGAATGTATCTTGTCCGGTGACTGTCGAGGTCGAGTGGTGATGAGTTGCAAATCTCCAAGATGGGTGGGAAGTTGACGTTTTTATACATGTTAAACTCTGTATAGCTGCTGCAGTGGATCTTCGTTGCTGGTAGTTATCTGAAAACCGGACCAAGACCGCTCCAGAATGCAAATGCCGCAACGGCTCATGCAGATGCCCATCACGTAAGATGCCAAAATAGGGTACCATCAACAAAATTTGTCTCCAAACGGCCGTGCGTGGCAGAGAGCACAACCCACGATGTGCGGCTTTAATCTATTTGTGCTGATGGTCAGCTTATGGATTCCACCTGGTAATGAAGAACGGGCTGCCCTGGCCTCTAGCCGGTCTTGATAACAATGGTACTGCTGTTGCAGAAGTATAAAAAGGCCATTGCGTTAACATCGGGCCAAAATCCCAATGCGAAACAGCTGAACAGCCCGTTTGAGTTCCACGGTGCGCGCTCCGTGTGTTGTAGGAGAAATTAAGCAACACAATATATGCTGCTGTCAAATGTGATTAATCAAGGCCCTAGTTACCCTGTCCATATTCCTTTATAGTCCCACCCGCCCAAAAAGTGCATCGTGGAACCAAAACGAGCCGTCCCACCTATTTCATGTTAAGCACATGGGACTTTGTCTTCTAGACCGAGGGACGTCTCCTAAAGTCGCGCAAAACTTTTTGTAGTGTTCTTAGATTTGTCTTGTTGATTGGTCAAAGTGATGACAGGGGGGTACAGAGTCTCCAGTTCTTTCATTGATGCCGCCGCCAAGGATCGTGCTGGAACCGAAATATGACCCAGTTACCTCTGTACATGTTGTAGGGTAACTGTATCTGACACCTTTGCCATTCGCATAGCGGCTTATCTGTAAATGGCAGATGGTGCCCGATAGCTTAGCTATATACTCTAGACATTCTTACTATTATCTAACGACGAGAATATAGAATGCCTGTTGAGCTTTCATACTACCTATTATTAAATCACTTCACAATCACGCCGCAACAGCCCAAGCCCATTTTAAACCTACAATGTCCCGAATCTCAGCACAAACACCCTCTTTCCACCCCATCATTATAAATGTGTCACCGACATCACCATTTGCCAAAAAGCACCCATACGATAGCAACACAAGAGCTGCAGGTTCGTAGGCTTCAAGTAATCTCATGAAATCTTCGCTGACCAGGCATGCCCATTGTAGGGCCGCTCTGTGTGCCGGACACCACTCTGATGTCTGTGCTTTTCTCACCAGCCATTTCATCAGATCCAGAGCGTCCTGACAGATTTGTCTGACGACTAGGTTCTCTTCTTGGTCCAAAAATGTCAAAGACTTGAGTGCGTCTAGGAGTCGATCGAGAGGCCCGTGGTCCGGTGGTTCAGCTTCGGTGACGTAAAGTATCTTTTCATGTCGCTCTGGCCGTATGACACCAAAGGCATCTGCAATAGCCCTCACACCCCTCGTGAGCCTACAGTTAACGAGTAAATCGTGTAACATAGATGGAGGATCATTCCCTTTCCGTAAAAGCTCTTTCAGGGAACCCTCAGCATAAGAGCTAACCATCATGAGAACTGAGGCAAGATGACAAACAGGCCCGTTTTCGCGATTTGCTTTCGCCACTGCATCCCGCATCATACCCACAGCGTTTTGTGAGTACTTGAAGCCGAGAGAAGCGTGAATGTCTCGTCGCCGGCGAAGTGATGGCGTGTCTGTTGGTGATCGGTGTGCTGTATGCGCTTGTTCGAACGACGATATAGCTAGCGCCAGATTCAAAATGACTGGATGATCGAAAGCGAGGTGTGTGACTTCATATTTCCAAAGATCTTCCGACCCTCGTTGGTGGACAATAGCCTTGAAGGCAACTTTGTGCCAATGGTCTAGCAGCTCCCTATCCTGTGCAGTCAAGCCATCTGCAGGCAATGGCGTAATTCGTTGGAGATGTGTGAAGGTCACGATCTGTGCCGAAGTCGTGTCGCGTGGGGACTGCGTCCTCCTACGAGGTGATGTTCCTTGAGCTTTGAGGCTACATATTGAGCTACGTCGAACATAAGCCGAGCATGGAACCGCTTCGTCACACTACCGTAGCTATAAGCTCTTGCTCACTTCACTTGGTCTGAAAGTCATTACCTTTACTTTCCTGGCTTTGCATTCTAGACAGCCAGTCCGTGTCTTTTTATAAGCCATTGTGACGGTGTTGGAACGAAGGTGACAATTCACTGTTACCACAATCGCCGACGGAGTGATGATAATAACGCGTACAATGCCGTGCGCGCCATTGTGGGCCTTAATTGCGCAATTCTTCAAAAGGCATTTTCCACTAAGCCCGTCTCAGCAACATACGTCGCCCAATGTACCAGCATCTCCTCCAAAATCTCGGGGTGTTTCCTCGCCAGATCATGTTGCTCAGCCGGATCGTTGTCTACATCAAACAGCTCCCAACTATCTCCACCCTGCTTCGCCAGTAACACTGCTTTCCAGTTTGCTTTACGGATAGCGCGATTGCCAAATAATTCCCAGCCATGGATGTGATTCGCATCTTCGTGGACGGTAGGATGTCCTGTAGGAGACGAAAGATGGTTCACCCAGGACTTTCCTCGAGGAAGGACAACTTCTCGGCCCCTGAAACGGGTTCCTGGGTGCTGCACCTGTGCAAGATCGAGGATGGTAGGTAGAATATCCATGACAGTTGTGAACGAATGAGAAATAGTCTCGGAAGCCTCTGAAATTGGTGGAAAGCGAATGAGGCAAGGGCAGCGAATCCCGCCCTCCGTTGACCATCCCTTGAACCCGCGAGAAAGGGCAGTGGCAGCGCATGCCCACCGCGAGCCGTACCAAACATACGAGTCGTGTCTACCAATATTCTCGAGACTGTTGTCATAGTATGCATCAATTAATTCGCCCAGTGTTTTGAATGACGACAAGAGCTAAGCTTCTCTGTCAGTATAAGCGTCAAGGCATCAAATGGGGAGGGGGAACGGACAGGCGCTGCTTCCAACGTAGAACCCTCTGCGCCGTTGTCTGACATGAACAAGATAAAGGTGTTATCTAGTTCGCCCGATGCTTCAAGTGTATCAACCACCCTGCCAATATTCTGATCGAGTAGATCAACCATGGCTGCGTAGACTTCCATCTTCCTTGCAGAAACAGCTCGCTCATGATCTGTGAGATCTTCCCACTTTACTCCGGCTTCGAAACCAACAGGAGGGGCAGCTTCGACGTCAGACGGTACAAGACCTAGCGCTTTCAATCTGGCCAACCGGTCAAGTCTGAGTTTGTCTGGCCCATTATCGTACTTGCCGCCTGTATTCATCAGAAAAGAGGCCTAATGCAAGAGGCTGGGAACTTACGGTATTTCTCCACGACTTCATCTGGCGCCTGCATCGGCCAGTGTGGCGCCGTGTAAGCCAAGTAAGAAAAGAAGGGTTGATCTTTTTCTTCCTTCGTTCTGCTGGCCAACATGTCGATCAACTTATCCGTGAAGAAATTGGTTGAGTAAAAGTCCTGTGGCAAGTCCTTCTTTCTATCAACAGGCTTTTCATTCTCCATCCAAAAGCCGTCAGAGGTCAACAGCATCGTATCTTCCTTTGCATCGAACTGCGGCTCGTAGTTGAAGTGATTGCCACAGCCAGGTAAGAAGCCAAAGCTCTTCTTGAAGCCTCTTGCGCTCGGCGATACGTCAGGAGTCAATCCTAAATGCCACTTTCCAGACATGATGGTTAGGTAACCTGCGTCAGAAAGAATCTCGGGGAGAGCAGCGACTTTCCAGTTTAGATAACCTTCGTAGCCCGGTTTGTCAACATAGTCAGGGTACTTCCTAGTGAGCTTCTTCCTCATCTCGGCAAATTCAGCCATCTGACCGAGTCCAGCGATGTGGTTGTCGGTACCAGAGAGCAGCATGGACCGTGTAGGCGAGCAGGCCTGCGCGGTATGGAAGTTGGTCATACGTGTGCCATCTTTAGATAAACGGTCCAAGACAGGAGTGTCAATCTCAGATCCATACGGCTTGATATCACTGAAGCCAAGGTCATCGGCGACTATGATGAGGAAGTTTGGTCGCTTAGGAGCATGCATGATTGCAAGAGATGTCCGAGGATTGTGACGGACGAAAAGAAGCTGAATTACACCGGCAGAAGGTAGGCACACAGAGAAAATTGCTGCAATTTATATCGACCACCATCGGACACGCGAAGCTCCGTCTGAAGGCGACGAGCCACTCTCAGGTCATTTCTCACGAGCTCAAAACTCAGGTACAGATGCCAAACTCCGCGAAATTCCACATCACAGCAAAGCCCCCACAAACCCCCAGATTGCGGTGTGGCTCGGATCCTGCTTTCATTGGTTCTTCGTTCAACGCTTCTTGAGCACGCAAGATTCACATCTCAAAAACGTTAGACAAATTCAAGCTACCCACACCCATAACAAGCCTATGGAATTCCGGACGACCGGGCTGTCGCTCGGATCATGGCCTCATTGGTGAATTGTATTTCAGCACGGCAACGACCTCCGCTGCTTGATGATTCTTACAGATTAACAGAGTCAACTACTGGTTTAACATGGCGAAAGCTGAGGTTATGGAGGGGCGATTGACCGAAAGCCTAAGGATTGTGCCATTGCGGATCCTCATCGCGAGAATTCAAGATGCCAGCGCCAAGCATTGCTCACTATTTAAGGCAATGTCCGGCTGTAGAAGAACTAAACTTGATCATTCAGAAGCAACTCCTTACTTTTGTTCAAGTCCTTAAATATGTTGATCGAAAAGCAATTACCTCCACCCACAACGCATGACTGGGGCGCGTCCAGTTCGGATCCGGACAAAGAGTCCAGTGGCCCGGGACAGCTGCCCCAAAAGGATTGGTCGGAAGTCGAAGAACGGGCTGTCGTCCGCAAGCTTGACTTCCTCATAATGCCTTTGCTCATCGCCGGCTTCTTCGTCTTGCAACTCGATCGTGGCAACATTGGCAACGCCCTAACAGACTTCTTCCTCGCAGAAGTGGGCATCACTCAACTCCAATTCAATATTGGTAACCAGCTCCTCAGTCTGGGCATTGTGCTCCTTGAGCTGCCCAGTAACCTCATTCTCTATCGCGTCGGTCCTCAGAAATGGATCAGCTGCCAGATCGTCTGCTGGGGTCTGGTGGCTACCTTTCAAGTGTTCATCAAGGGAAGAGGCGTTGGTGTCTATTATGTCACCAGACTGTTGCTCGGCCTTCTTGAAGCTGGCTTCATTCCTGCAGGCTTGTACACTTTGACACAGTGGTACAAGCGCAATGAGACGAGCAGACGCTTTACTGCATTCTTCCTTGGCAATATGATTGCTTCAGCAGCAAGTGGTCTCATTGCCTACGGTATCCTGCAGATGCGAGGCACAGCAGGACTCTCTGGTTGGCAGTGGATGTTCCTGATTGAAGGCATCATCACAATACTTGTCGGCATCGTTTTCGCGCTTCTCATGCCTCACTCTCCCGCATATCCGTCGAATATTCTCCGTCATTCATATTTTACATCTCGAGAGATCCATATTCTTACCCATCGCGTGGTCATCGACAATCCTACTGAGGGCTCCAAGAAGAAATATGTCAAGTGGATGGACGTCAAGGCAGCCTTCTCCCGCTGGTTCATCTACCCACAGCTTATCGTCTCCTTCTGCTGCATCGCCATTATTTCGCCACTTGGAACATATCAGCCATCCATCATCGCAAGCTATGGCTATGATCGTCTTCAAGCGAACGCACTGTCTTCCGTTGGCAATTGGGTCGTTATTGTGCTGAGTCTGTCGTTTGGGTGGATTGCCGACAAGACCCAGAGGCGAGGTGGCCTTATTCTCCTTGCCGCTGTACTGAGTTTCGCATTTTGTCTCGCGACCAGACAGCTTGTAACAAGCACGAATCGTGATCTCAAGTACGGAATCCTCGTTTGCACCACACTGTGGGGATCTGCAGCTCATCCTCTGAACGGCTCCTGGCTTGCCGTCAACATTCGTAGTCCTGCAGAGCGCTCCATCACGATGGCGCTACTCATCATGACTGCGAACGCTGCTGGGTTGGCAGGTGCTCAGGTCTTCCAAGCGCACGATGCGCCGCTGTATAGGACGGGTTTTACCGTCATTCTCACTCTGGCGTCCATCGCTGTGGTGTTTGCGATTGTCTCTAATGTACAGTATCTATGGCTCAACAAGAAGTTGGCACGGAAGGAGGAAGCGGAGGAAGGAATCAAATGGCGGTTCTCCTTGTAAATAACTTCTTCAGGTCTATACCTATTCAGAGCGAGGCCTCGGTCTACCCAACTGTTTTTGTTACCATGATCTCCACCGTCGACATGTCTCCCATCTCGATCTTTATCCTCCAAATTCTCCTGGCCCGTATGAACAAGATCCACAATGACAAGTATGAAGTGCCTCCTGAGGAGTCCAAGATGAAGTGACCGGGCCCATCTTACAGACTTCGCGGTAGAAGGGTGGCCTATGACTACCCCCTCCCCCCACAGACCAAACGTCACATAAGTGTTCTCTTGACTTCCATAACAATCATCCGCTGTATTTTACGTGATTTTAAGCTGGATTGGTCCCATAGGTCGCAGAGTAACAGAAATCAGTGACACGATGACATCCCTGACTAAGCTCAGAGTGTGCCAAGCACTCCCGTCTGCCTTCAATTAACCGGGGCGCAGGCTGTTGTTGCCTGAATCTGGAGGTCATAAGTTACTCCACACGGCGCAGCAAAGTCATGTCATAAGATGTCAACTTCGACTTATCCAACCTTGTCATCAATGCCAAAGAAAACCTCGCCATGCCTCTGAACGAACCAGACGCGCAGCTAAACGACTTCGTCGTCATCGACCGACTATCCATTGCCGACTACAATGAGCCAAACATCCTGCCTCAGGACGAAGCCACCCTGACCCGACTCGGAGCCTGGATTAAACCTACCGGGTATGCCGGCGAGGACAGCGAGCTTGAGAAGCATGCCCGCTCGCACCTGAAGGGCACAAGTCAGTGGCTGTTCAGTTCACCCATCTTTGAACAGTGGCATGACGGTAGCGACCATGGGATTCTGTGGGTTCGAGGTGTGTGACAGTGACATATCAGCAACAAGGGCTGTCAAAGCTAACATTCCGCAGGTGTTCCCGGCGCCGGCAAATCTGTGCTCGCGGCAAGACTAGTCCATCATCTATCCTCCGAGGAGTGTCCCGTGCTGTACTTCTTCTTCCGCCATACAATTCGGTCCAACCACCGCCCCGAAGCTGCCCTCCGCGACTGGATTGCTCAGATTTTACCCTCCTCTCCCCCTTTGCAACTCGCATTGAGGAACCTGACCTCCGAGCCCATTAGCGTGAACTCTGTCGATAGTCTGTCGACACTTGAGCTGTGGCACCTTCTTCGGCTGGCCTTGAAAAACATCCCTAAGGCCTACTGCGTTGTAGATGCTCTGGATGAAATGGATCAAAGTGCCTTGGAGTCTTTCCTACAGTTCCTTGATCAGCTGGGTAATATCCATCCAGGGAGATTAAAACTAGTCATCACTAGCCGGCCGATTTCGACAATTGAGAGAATCATGCGAAATTTAAGGCTCCTCGACATTCGTCTGGGCAAGGACCTAGTTAACCACGACATCTCTACATATCTCCACCACAGACTCGGCCGCTCTGCCCTGCCTGTTGAAAGCCACGATGCGATCATAAATGAGGTGCTCAAAAAAGCGGATGGATTGTTTCTCTATGCGACATTAGCTATGGACACAATGGCTGGGCTGGAAGACGAGACCGAAATCATCAAGTCTCTTGACAGGATGCCCGTCAACCTGTCAGTCATGTACAGAAATCTCTTACGGGAACACATGGGACGCACAGGACTGCCAGAGGGACTGTTCATACTCATCTTGCAGCTTGTCACGCGTGCCACTCGGCCCTTGCGTCTCCTTGAGATATCTGACTGTGTCAGAGTGACCCAGCCGCAGTATGGTCAAGACACTGGCGCTATCAAAAGCCTCATACGAACATGTTGCGGGCCACTTTTGGAGGTGCTCCCAGATGAGACTGTTCGCGTTGTTCATTACTCCCTGACCGAGTATCTTGGACTCACACGATCACCAACCGACCAAGATATCCCTGTATTTGAGCTAGGGCATACGCATAATCTTCTCGCATTGTTCTGTCTCTCCTATCTTCAAGCAGGTTGCCTAGATACCGTGGAAGTTGAGGAACCCATCTTTGGCTTCGGACCAGCCTTGGTAATGCAACAAGAGCTTGCTCCCTTTACGAGTTACGCGACGAACAACTGGCACGTGCATACCAAAACGGCCGCTATGCGAGGATATCCGCAGGAAAAGGCAAACAAGAACATTCTCTCGCTTCTGACGACTCCAAATTATGTGGAAAGACTCGCTTTGCTGGGAGGGCAGGATGACTGGAAAGGAACATCCCGAGGCCAGAATATGGGACCGGAAACAGAAGCATTGCTTTTTGCCATACACTTCGGCTTGACGAGCTTTCTCGAGAGCCTTCTAAGTCGGAACGACGGAGAAGCGGCGATGTACAGCGGAACTCTAGATACTGACCCTCCGTTGCATCAGGCAGTGGTCAATGGGGACAAGGACATTGTCCGTCTACTCATCAAACATGGAGCCAGGCTGGGCCATTACAACAGTGAAGGCGCTACACCACTTCACTTATCACTCGGGTCTACTCACCAACAGATGCGGATACACCCTGCCGTCGTTGAGCATCTACTTGAGGCTGGTGCAGACCCGTGGCAGAGTTTGGGTGAAAACGAGAAGATGTGCGATATGACCATAGGCGGCAGAGATCCCTACCCACCGATAGAGAAAGCCTTCAGGACGTGCGGTCAGGAGATAACCAGGTTGTTCCTACCACACATCAAGACTAAGGAGGAGGCGACCGAGGCTTTGGGCTGGGTCATCAGCAGCTCCAAGAACCTAAACGTTGTGCGCTCGATCCTCGAACTTGGATTGATGGACATTAATGACTGCGTCCGAGGCCAGACGCCGCTGTTTGCAGCGTGTACGCAGCTTGACCCAAAGATGATTTCTGTGCTGTTGAAAGCTGGTGCAGATCCCAACGTGCCTCACAGTGAGGACTGGTACACCAGCTTTGGCGATAGTCCAAAAGAAGGACCTAATGTGCTCCACGCCCTAGCGGCAGCATACCATTACAACCATTACTTTCAGGAGAAGACCTCTGATGATGACACCAGAGAGTGCATCAGATTAGTTCTCGCCGCCGGTGCTAACGGTCAGTACACATATTGCGTTCTCCTAATGTTCTTTGGAAGGCTGATTACACATTGCAGTGAACCAAGTTGATCGCAACAAGTCCACACCTCTCCACAAGACACGCAGCCCTCTCGTTGCGCGGCTTCTTCTCGACGCAGGAGCGGACGCCAGCGCAATGAATCTACAGGGTGAAATGCCACTCCACGTCGCATACAGTATTGATATGATAGAAGTCCTTCTCAGCAAGACGGACATTAATGTCAAGACTCGCAGCGGCAAAACGGTCCTGCTCAACGCGTTATCAGATAGCATGGCACCATCGAATGGAAAGGCGACACTGGACAAAGTCTTGAAGCTGCTCGATCTTGGGGCCGACGTCGGCGTCACCGACAACGACGGCAATGGTGTTCTGCATTACGTCGCCCAAATGGGAGGGGTAGGCAAGCCAGACGGCAGACACATCTTGGAGAGGCTGGTCCAACGCGGCGCGGACCCAAATCTTCGCAACGTAAACGGGCAGACGGCACTGCACAAGCTAAGCTCCCATCAAGGGCACTACAAATTCGATAATGCCGACTTGGAGACATTTCTGGAGTTGACAAGGGCCGATGTGAACGCCATGGATAATCAAGGTCGCACATTACTCTTTAATTCCTTCGACAACTTCAGCATGGCGGATCAGGAGGGGGAGGCCTTGATGGCGCTAATGGCAGAGGCAGGGGCGCGCTTCGACGTCAGGGACCAGCGCGGACGGACACTACTACACGCAGCGGTACGACACTGTCGGCTAAATGGAAAGCTTCTGCAGCTTCTTGCGGAGCACAGGGTTAATCCGCAGCAAACTGACCTCGAGGGCAACACCATCTGGCATGAGGGGGTGCCGCGGTTTGCTACGTGGAGGGTCTCGACTCAGTTGTTCCACGATATCACGGCCTTAGGGGTGGATCCACGAAAAGCTAACAACTATGGAAGACTACCACTGCATGTCCTATGCGGGTATGATCAGTGGGCTCTACGAGACAACAACTATTCCAAGAAAGAAGACCAGACGACATTGTTTGAGTACATGCTACAGCAGAGCCACGAAGACGTGAACCGAGTGGACCATGATGGGATTGCGCCGCTGCATCTTGCGTCAACCTTCTCTGAGGATCAAACAAGAAGGCTCTTGGAAGCCGGTGCCGATGCCACACTAGCCACGCACGAAGGCCTGAACGTCTTCCATCTCGCAGCTCGATGCCGACAGAGCAATACCATCGGGCTTCTTCTAGGCTGGTTCAAGATGAAGATGAAGGCGGGGGAGCTGCATAGAGTAGTCAACGCCAAAGACAAGCGAGGACGAGCTCCGCTGTTCTATGCCTGTGTTTCAGGTCGTTGCCAATCCGTGGAGCTTCTTATCAAGGCCGGTGCTGTGATTGACATGGAGACGTACGATGGTTCGGCGTTGGATGGCTGTGCCAACTTCGAAGAGGAGCAGAAAAACTGGAACAGTCACCATTTCAACAAGGACGAGTCTGATGCTGGTGGCGTCCTCATCGACGATACAAAGCGGCTCAGTTTGGAAAATAGGCGATGGGACGCTTACCAAATGGAGAGGCTTGAGGAAATACTTGAGCTCATCATGGTCGACGCAACTGCACTGAGCTGGCATATGGTTGATAAGGCCATTGCTTCGGCCATCAATGGGCAGCATGGCTATACCGTGGAATGTCTCTTACGAACTCGGAGGACTTCGGGTATTGAAAGAACGCTGGAGTGTGCAGCTGCAGCGCAATCGTGCTTGGAAGGAAGGGCAGAGAAGTTGGCCAAGATGATGAAAGGTCGCGACTTTGCTGGCCAAATCGATCTCTTGATTAGAACAGGGTGCTACGACGCCGTCCCCGCCTGCGTCATGGAGTATTCGCCCAAACCCGAAGTGCTCCACCGCATTCTCACCGAGATGGCCCGGGCAGGCCTTGCACGACTCCTTGACGTCCTACTCACACCAGAGGTTGTCTTGGATCTTGACAAGAAATGCGATGCAAACCACAGGATGTCGTCGCTGTTGTTTTCTGCCTGCGAGGCCGAAGAGCCAAATATGCCCGTGATTCGACTGTTGGTAGAGAAAGGGTTTAGTTTGGATGCTGGGTCGCCGGATGGCTATTACCCTTCAGACCAGTCTCAGGAGACTCCTCTCCATGCCCTAGTTAGAGGCGGTCATCATCACTGGTGGCAGAGTCACCAGGCGCTTCCGTACATGCTCAAACGAGGCGTGAGCCTGGAGATTAGAAACCGCCAGGGACTAACACCCCTGAACGCGAGTTTGAAGAATATGGACAAGCCTTCCTGGAGCAGCAAGGCTACCGAGATGCTGTTGCAAGCTGGTGCATCCCCTACAAGCGCGGATAATGCAGGCAAGACCTGTCTCGCCCGTGCTGCCAAGAACAAAGCCGTCTACGCGATGCTTCTCCAGCACGGGGCCGTCGTCGACCACTCGGCACTGGCCGCCGCCATCCTTGCCAAGGATGTGAACATGGTCCAGCTGATGCTGGCCTCAGGGGCGGATCCAAACTCTCGCAAGATCGGAGCCGAAACACCTCACTGGACGTCGGCAGACGGGCGGCAGGCGGGTGGTGGGAGGCGGGATCCAAACAGCCAGGACG
>JABCKE020002201.1:0-17172 GCA_013186425.2 Fusarium sp. NRRL 62610 | reverse complement strand
TTCGAACCGCCGGCAAGCTGCTCGCCGTGCAGATGCAGCGCATTGCTGAGGAGGAACAAGATCGCCGGCGACGGGACAAAGATCGCGACGTTTCTGCCCGGGAAGAGGAACAGCAGGAGGAGATCCCTGATGTCAGCCAACTAGTCTACGAGGACGAAGTGCTCCTATCGCAGAACGAGAGACAAAAGGCCAGAACATTTCGCAAGCAAGATGCCTACCATCTACCGGATCTTGACGGAGGCGGCATTGCGGCAATGGGGAAGCCTGATGACCCGCGAATCATGAGCGTAGAAGAGCTGGAAGAATACGCGCGACAGTTTCATGACGGAGAAGACATCAATCTGTACGACTTTAGCAAGATTGACTTTGATGGCGAGTTCTTCAAGAGTCTTCCGCCTCCTGATCGATACAACATCTTGAACGCAGCGAGACTTAGAAGTCGACTGAGAATGGGCCTTAGTAAGGAACAGCTGGACGACATGTTTCCCGATCGGATGGCGTTTTCAAGGTTCCAGATTGAAAGAGTCAAGGAGAGAAATCACCTCACGCAGCGTCTCATGCTTGAGGTTGGAATGACTGGTACTGATTTGACACTTGGCGTGAACGCACGTGTTGCTGGTGAAAAGAACAGAGAGTACATTCTCGTCAAGAATGAGGGCGCCGAGGGAGGATGGGCCTTGGGTGTGGTCAGCAGAGACAAGGACATTGGAGAAGCACACAAACCAATTGATGTGGATGCCATCCAAGTTCAATATCAATCCAAGGACGACGAAGATGAGGATGATGAGGATTTTGAGGACGTCCCTATCGAAGGCCTGAACAGGTTGCCAAAACCTTCAGCAGCGATGCTCGCCAGCGCCCAAGCAGCACAGGATATGGCTTCCCGACGCCAGCAACTCTACGATGGCCGAACGGAGCCTACTGCCAACGATGAAGAGTCACTCTTTGTAGGTGGTGACCTTGGGAATACCAACGACCTCTTTGAAGAGCCGGGCCAGGAGTCACTACACCCGGATGAAGAAGACGACCTCAACAAGGCAATTGCTCTTTCATTACAAAACCAGCACGGAGTTGGGCAAGAACCAAAGGATGATGATGAGTTCGAGGATGTGCCCATCGAGGAACCCAAGTGGACACAGAAATCTGTTGAAGCGCAAAAGCCCATTACCGCCAAAGGAGGTTCGATGATTGCGCATATTGTCAATAACCGAGCCAAGGCGGCTGTGCCAAAGCGACAGGAGCATAGTACCGCTGCTGATAGCGATAGCGATGAAGACATGCAGACTGTTCTCGCCAAAGCCAGGATGAAGAAGCGCCCGCAACCCGTACCGGCAGTTGAGAATAAGAAGAACCCGTTTGATGGGCCATTGCCTTTCCCTAAGCTGGACTGGGGCTCTTCTCTATTTGGAAAGAAGGCGACTCAGAAGGAGGACAAACCTCCACAAGAAGCCCCGGCGCCGGTCGATGGAGTCGACGACATGGCTGGTGGCTTTGAGCGGGAGCTGGATGATGATGCTCCAAAGCCTCTGCCACCGTGGCTGGCAGATGACACAGACATCCGAGAGTCACTCAAGAAGCAGCAAGATGTGGAGCGTGAAATCAATGCTGCGGACAGGCTAGCAGCCGAGGAGGAGGAAAGGCTTCGCCGTCGACAGATGCAAGATCAGCTCATCGAGATTGACTCTTCATCAGATGATGAGAGTGACGTTGAAATCTTGGACAAACCGCCATCGCCAAAGAAGTCAACACGAAATGTGCCCATTATCATCGACGTTGATGGCAGTGAGCCAGATGCCGCACCACGAGTACCATCTCCACCTCTGGTTTTGGAAGACAGCCCCAAAGGCGCTTCAAAGGAACCTCAAGAACCCTTGCCCGAACCCGTGGTGCAAAGCGCCTTGGAACATGTTGACCTGGACGAGACGGAAACTCAGGAACAGGAAAAGACTCGGCAGTCAGAGTCTCCTGAGCCCGAATTCGAGGATGTGGTGCCAGTGGACACTGTAGCCGAACCGACTGCGCCGAAGAGCCCTTCTCCTGTATTTGAGGACGTCCCCTCTCTCAGCGCGCCAGTGGAAGATGGGGCAGATAAAGACGCTGAGCTTCCAGATGATGGACTTTTCGACGACGTTGAGTACGACGAGTTCAGTGACCCTGGCGACGAAGAACTCATGGCTCAGATGGCCGAGGAAGCTGAAGAGCATGCTCGATTTGCCAGTGAGCTGAACAACAAGTCGGCGGAGCAGAATAAAGAGGATTACGAGAGAGAGCTAAGAGCCCTGCGAGGTCAGCAAAAGAAGGACCGCCGAGACGCTGATGAAGTGACCCAGGTCATGATCACGGAATGTCAGGCCCTCCTTCGTCTGTTTGGTATACCTTACATCACTGCGCCCATGGAAGCCGAAGCCCAATGCGCCGAACTGGTGCAGCTGGGTCTTGTTGATGGCATTGTGACTGACGACTCGGATACCTTTTTGTTTGGTGGCACAAGAGTCTACAAGAACATGTTTAACAGCAACAAATTTGTTGAGTGTTATCTAGGAGGTGATCTCGAGAAGGAGCTGTCTCTGTCTCGTGACCAGCTCATCTCACTTGCTCAGCTTCTTGGTTCGGATTACACAGAGGGTCTACCTGGAGTTGGACCGGTCACAGCGGTTGAGATCCTGTCCGAGTTCCCTGGCAAATCTGGACTCGAGGACTTTCGCGATTGGTGGAAGGAAGTACAATCGCAATCGAGGCCTAAGGAGGCCGATGCTTCGTCTCCCTTTCGCAAGAAGTTTCGCAGGAAGCAGGGTACCAAGCTCTTTTTACCCCCTGGGTTCCCTAGCCCAGCTGTTTACGATGCATACCTGAACCCAGAGGTGGATGACAGCAACGAGGCATTCCAATGGGGTGTGCCAGATGTCGAGGGCCTACGTCAGTTCTTGATGGCTACAATTGGGTGGAGCAAGGAGAGGACGGATGAGGTACTCGTGCCAGTTATCAAGGACATGAACAAGCGTGATCGTGAAGGCACGCAGAGCAACATCACAAGATTCTTTGGTGGCAGCGTGGGAGCGGGTGCCAAGGAGGCATTCGCGCCACGGCAGAAAGCCCAGGGGAGTAAGAGAATGGCTGCCGCCGTGGACAGACTAAAGGCCAATGCTGCGGCTGGCGAATCATCAAGGGCCGCTGGGAATGGAGGGGGCAAGCGGAAACGAGCTTCGAGAAGAAATGCGGTGGAGGTGGATGAGGATGAAGATGAAGATGTTGAAGAAATTGTCGAGGAAGAAGAGGATATGGCAGACGGATCTCGGGCAACCAGAAAGCGAACGAGGGCGTCTTGAGGATGCATGGGATATAGACATGATTTGTATGTGTATAATCTGAGCGAATTCGATAGCTGTTGTTGAATTTGAAGCTATTCACACTTCAATCAATGACATCATTTCTGATGAATTAGCTTAGCAATGTCATTATGAACGGCTATTGCAAGCAACAAGCCAAGGGAGGCTAGAAAAAGTGTAAAGCTTAGCACTCTGACTTTGTTATTCAAGGAGTGAAGTTGTACTCATTTTCACACAGGTAATGTGGAAATAACTCGGATTTGGAGTGACCGTTGTTACAGCTGTCATTGATCGGGACAGCTTCCGACCCCTCTCCCCTCCTCCACCTCCAAAGCTTCCTTCCAAAGCCACCTCCGCCATCGGGGCTAAACCACGGAAAAATTCCAACGTTTCCTCCCAGCTCACGTGCCAATCATTACGCTTCCAGCGAGTGTGTTTGCGAAAGCCCCCCCCCCATCTCTAAATGTGGTGTGCAACTTCACTCCAACCTCTATAAATTCTCCCCCCTCCAGTTGCTTTTTTCTTTTCTTTGTTGGATTTTGCTGTCTCCTCCTCCTGCGCGCGCATTCGTTTTTCTCAACCATGCCGTCTATGGATGAACGTGAGCTCGCCTCGCGCGTCAAGGCGCTCACAAAGTGCGTCGCTGCGAACGAACCTCCCGAGAACGCCATCAAGCTGCTTGAGTCGCTCAAGAAGGATGCCTCCCCCACCGAGGAGATGCTGAGGGTACGTGGAAAAGATTGAGGAGGGGATTAAGAGCAAGAGGAGAGACTGGCTGCGCTCGCAGTAGCACATTTTCCCCTCTGGAGTATATAGATTTCCCCTTTGTCGCGCGAGTCTGGTCTTGTCGCGCAAATGCGTGATCGCACTCAATCCCCCCAAGATCCCCGATACGTGCGCCCCCCGTCCGGACATTTTGCATTCTCCATGTTTGCTATTGTCTACATGGCCTTGATCACTTTTCACTTTGTCCGTCTTCATGAACTAACTCTTGTGGTTTTTTACTGTTGATAGGCTACAAGGGCAGGTGTCTTTGTCGGCAAACTTCGCTCCAATTCCAACAAGGAGATCGCCCGCGCCGCCGCCGAACTCGTCACCAAATGGAAGAAGCTCGTCGAGCAAGAAAAGAATTCAAAGCTTCACAAGGCAAAGATGGGATCGCCTGCTCCCGCCCCCACGTCGTCTCCGGCCGCTCCGCCGCCTTCGTCGTCCGGTGGTCCCAAGAAGGCCTTCAAGGGCGACCCCGAGAAGCGCAAGTACGACAGCGATGGTGTGGATATCAAGCGCACCGACTCTACCGTTCGCAATCAGTGTATCGGTCTCATCTACAACGGACTGGCTTATCGCTCAACTGCCTCCGAGTCCGACGTCATCGCAAAGGCCGTTGCTGTCGAGCACGCTGCCTATACTCGCAACAAGGGAGAGACGCCTGAATACAAGAAGAAGATTCGATCGCTCTTCACCAACCTCAAGAACAAGTCCAACAAGGACCTCGGTCGCCGCGTCATGAACGGTGACATCTCGGCGGACAGGTTCGTGGTCATGTCGGATGACGAGCTCAAGAGCGAGGACCAGCGCAAGAAGGAGATTGAGCTGGAGAAGGAGAACATGAAGAAGGCCCAGGTTCCCATGGAGCAGAAGAGTATCAGCGAAGATCTCCAGTGCGGTCGCTGCAAGAAGAAGCAGGTCAGCTATACTCAGGCCCAGACGCGAGCCGCTGATGAACCGATGACGACCTTTTGCGAATGCATGGCTTGCGGACACAGATGGAAGGTATGTTTTTACTGCTCACCTACACTTGAAGACACAAAGCTCACACAGCCACAGTTCTCTTAAAGAGGTTGATGTTGATGTTGGAGGGGGGGGGCGTTTTATTTTGCTTTGCGCAGACAGCATTCTGCGCGCGCAGCTCTAGCTATACTGCATATTGGAGGGTTCATGGAGTTAACGGGAACTGGAGCGGCGACTTTAAACATGTATCAAGAAGGAAAGATTACGGCGCGAGATACCTTTCTTCTCTCTTGTTTTCTTACAAACACACTACCTACCTAGTCTTTTTTTCTTCTTCCTTAAAAACGAGATCTGAAGGGTATTTTCTGGCTGGGTGCAAAAAAGTTTGGTGACAAATAGACGTTGGAGTCGCTGCCTATGTTGTGTGTCATGACACCCTAATCCTAATCATAACTCTAGCTAACCGTAAGACTCATCCTAACCTATCCATTTGGAGGAGTCGTCTCTCTAAAACACTCGTCCATGTCGACAACTCCACGAATTGACTTCGTAGACGCTCTGACGAAGGTCGCAACTCAACAACCACAACAAGGCGTAATTGGTTTAGTGGTAAAATTCTCCGTTGCCATTCGAGCAGCGTCGGGGAGCCCTGGGTTCGATTCCCAGATTACGCATTCCTTTTGCTTTTTGCCACCCAATGCATGATGGTGTCGGTGGTTTCTTTTTTGTACATGTCGTGCGTTGGGTGGTGCTCATCGCTGGGGTTGGTGTTGGCTCAGGCGTGATGGGCTATATCGAACACGCCCCCACCCGATCTAAATCATACTCGACACTTGCTCCTTGACACAATTGACTCGGATATATCGTTTTTTCTTTTGACTTGCTCATTCTTTTTCGGGTATCCCTAACTCGGTAAACAGGTTGGTAGCCTCGCCCTCTCCCTCAAGCCCCTTCTCCTTGATGTGCTTCCAGAACTTGCTCAGATGTCTCGTTCCAGAGTCGCAGAGTATCGTCACGACACGGCTTCCCGGTGGAAGAGTCATGGCGGTGGCGACAGCAGCGACGCAGTTGACTGAGCTGCTGCTACCCACAAAGATGCCGTCGTGCTCGACGAGCCATCGTGCCATCCGGCATGCCTGTTCATCCGTCACACGCACGGCATCGTCGATCAGCTCGCGACCGGCCTCAAAGTTCTCCGTCAGTCGTGTGATTCCAATGCCTTCGACCATGGTGTCGACCTGTTGTCGCCGACGGGTACCCTCGCGCTCTGTTGACGAATACATGACACCGTGGCGGACCTTGTTGTATAAGCCACTGCCCTGCGGGTCAGCAAGGACAATCTTGAGATCTGTAGCCTTCTCCTCCTCCTTGAGATATTTTGCGACGCCAGAGACGGTCCCGCCAGTTCCTGCGCCAGCCACAAATGCATCAAGGTCGCCGTTGGTTTGTCGCCAGATCTCGGGTCCCGTCGCGTTAAAGTGTGCCTGCCAGTTGGCCTCAGACTCGAACTGGTTCGCAAAGAAACCCTTGCTGCCGTCATTGGCCTTTTCGGCGTGCTCGACAGCCCGACGCCGGGCAAGGTTGACAAAGTGATCGGGGCTGGTAATAGGCGCCGGCGTCACTCTCTCAACCGTTGCGCCGAGGTGCAGAAGTAGATCAGACTTTTCAAGGGCCATGTCTGAGGGCATGCAAATATGGGCGCGGTAGCCCTTTGCGCGGGCGAGAGTCGCAAGTGAAATACCTGTACTGCCAACAGTTCCCTCGTAAATGGTATCGCCTTGGTGTGGCGTCAAAAGACCCTGGGCTTCGGCCTCACGGATCATGTTAAGTGCAACACGATCTTTGGGACTGTTCCCAGCGCCGTTGAGGAACTCGGCCTTGGCCATGATGGTGCGGCCAGTGGCATCGGATAGAGACTGGATCTTGATCAGAGGCGTGTTGCCGATAGTGCCTTCTATGCCATCAGCCAAACTGTTGCGGGCGACATCATATGGTGATGGTGATGATGGCTCCGACTCGCGGTCCTCGAGGGTCACAGGTGCACTCCAGAACAGACTCGGTCGGCGTGAACTACTCGAGTTTGTGCGACGCTTGCGCTGGTACCGACGCTCGAGGTCTGGGTAAAAGTCCTTGAAGCCGAGAGTGACAAGAATGCCTGTAGTAAAGGCGAAGACCACGGCGGCCGTGCCGTAGGCCTTGGGGTGATCGCTCAAGGACATTTGCAAGATCTTGGTTTATTGATGTAAGAACCAAGCCTTTTATTTTCGGTGGGAATTTTCCCTTGAAGTTAGAATGCCCACATCGTTGTGGTTGTCGTTAAATCGTGAGGTTGAAGTGAAGATGGAAATTGTTAGTTACAATGACGAGACTCTGGTGCGTGCGCCCGTGATGTCATGTGGAGCCCTAGTTTTGTACCGGCGCCATCATCTCGTGATGACTTCAAGTCGAGGTTGTGTCATGATTTCGCTGCATTGAAGAGATTCTGACTTCTTGGGGTTATCTTGAAGGCGGAAGTGCCATGATTCCTTGGCATCGATGTTGTATCATGTTGGGGTGAAGCTACCCCTCCAAGTGTTGAAGGTGAAGTAGAGAGACATTAGGAAGGAGCTATGATCTCGTGACATGGACGTTGGTATTAGTAGGTAGGTAGGTACTGAAACAGCATTGCTGCTTCTCAGTTTAATGAGAGTTTCCAACAAAACTTGACAACTCGACTAAACCGAATCTATTCTTCCTTAGTTCTAGAACACGGATAATATACTCTCAACTAACAGGTCGATCAACTCCTTTGTTAGTCTAAAAACGGCAACTCTTCGCATGCTCCAACGTTGGCGATACAGCTTCCGCGGTTTACTAACAACCCGAGGTACACCCGACACACCGGACCCACTTTTGCCGATATCTCAGCGTTGCTCAACACCACGAAGAAGCCCCATGCCGACGATATCCCCAGGCCATCACTAAAAGGCAATGGACTCCCCCATTGTGGCCCAGCTGTTCCGCCAGCTCTTCCGGCACCGTCCAAGGGGCTGCAAGGGAAACCTCCCCCGCCTTCCCAATGGCATCCGACCCGGCCCCGGCTGCCCAGCACACCAGAGCCGGTTGTACGCCGCCGGTCGTCCCTCGAGCGATCGCGGCATGAAGAAGAATGAGAGTCGGTGGCAGCAGCGAACGCATATCCTTCCTCAGGATCGGTCTGCAGAGTTTGCAGATTACCCGTATATATCGCTGGGCGAGCTTAAGCAGCGCAAGGAGAGACCCCGCAAGGTCAAGATGCTGCTCCGGGACTTTATCGACGGCAAGGCTGGCCTCTGCTCTTTGCCTTGGATCAATGGCTGACTTAGAGGCTCTAGACAGTCTGTACAACCCCTCGTACGGATATTTCTCCAAGCAGGCCGTCATCTTTAGTCCTGGCGAGCCTTTTGACTTTGGCTCCATGCGCGACGAGCTCGAGTTCCAGTCTGAGCTTGGACGGCGGTACACCGAATTCGAAGACATCCTTGACGATCGTGAGGGTGACAATCCGACACGGCAGCTCTGGCATACACCTACTGAGCTCTTCCGCCCCTACTACGGCGAGGCCATTGCCCGATACCTCGTCTCCAACTACCGACTCACCACCTACCCCTACCACGATCTGCTCATCTACGAGATGGGTGCCGGCCGCGGCACCCTGATGCTCAACATCCTCGACTACATCCGCGAGGTCGACCCGCAGGTCTACGCCCGAACAAAGTTCAACATCATCGAGATCTCAACCTCCCTCGCCGCCCTGCAGAACCGACACCTTCTCTCCACAGCGGCGTCCCGGGGCCACGCCGACAAGGTTGAGATTGTCAATCGATCCATCTTTGACTGGGATCAATACGTGCCCTCGCCGTGCTTTTTCCTCGCCATGGAGGTCTTTGACAACTTCTCCCACGACGGCATCCGTTACGATGTCCGCACCGAGGAGCCTCTCCAGGGTCACGTCCTAATTGATGGTGATGGCGACTTTTACGAGTTCTACGTCCATGAGCTCGACCCTGTCGCTGCCCGGTACTTTCGTGTTCGCCATGCTGCCACTGGCGGCGACTATCCCAGGCCCTATCCCACCAATGCTGCTCTGCGGTACCTTTCCACAAAGGTTCCCTTCGCTGCCAACCTCTCTGATCCCGAGTTCATCCCCACTCGTCTCATGCAGTTCTTTGATGTCTTGGAAAAGTACTTTCCCGCACATCGACTCGTGACCTCTGACTTTGACTGGCTTCCCCAAGCTGTCAAGGGAATGAACGCCCCTGTCGTTCAGACACGGTATAAGCGGCGTATGGTACCCGTCACGACGCCTCTGGTGAGTTCTTCTCCACTGATCTCTGATGCTACTGAAACTAACATCCACCAGGTCCACCAGGGCTACTTTGACATCCTCTTCCCCACTGACTTCCGGGTCACAGAGGCCATCTACCGAGCCATCACGGGGAAGCTCACTCGCGTCATGTCCCATGGCGACTTTTTGCGCAAGTGGGCGTACGTCGAGGACACCGAGACTCGAAGTGGGGAGAACCCCTTGTTGTCACATTACCGCAATGCCAGCGTTCTTGTGACTGTGTAAAAATACAAACAAACAAACCAAAAGCATGACTTGTAGATATACATCCTGGGTTGGATAAAATATATATACCCCTCTATGGAACCGAACCATCGGCTATGCCCTTTCATTGTCCAGTTCTCTCTCATGGCTCATGCACAAGACGCTCTATATCATTCCATTTTGTCTGTCCGATCCCTAAAATTGCTCCGATTTACAAACACCCATTTCCTCAATGTCCCAAACAATCATTCCATGTGTTTTACAACTTCAGCTTCTCGCTGAGCCACTTTGTCGCCGTCTCAACGCCCTCGTCGAGGTTCTCGGGCTTGGTGCCCTGGCCCTGTCGGGTTGGCTCCTTGCCTCCTGATCGGCCACCAATGACCTCGGACACAGAAGCAGCCCAATGCTCGGCGGTGACGCCTTGCGAAGAAAGATGCTGAAGCTCCAGTTAGTAATAGTTCACGTAAATGATGTTGTCCGACTTACAGTTCCGACATAGACACCATGCACAACGGCACCCTCCTCCTTGCTACCACCAAACAAGTACACGGACTTCTCCTTGTCCTTGCCCTGGAAGTGCTTCACGACCTCACCGACAGCCTTGGCGTTGGCACCGATAGGCAGGCGACCGACGAACCACTTGGCATCCTCGTTGGCCTTGAAGTGCTTAAGGACTGTGTCAAGCGCAGTCTTGGCCTCGGCCTTCTGGCGCTTCTTCTGTTCCGCCACAACGGCAGTCGAGATCTTCTGGAATCGCTTGTTGAGCTCGTCCTTGGTCAGGGTAGAGATGGTAAGCTGGCTGAGCTCCACTGACACGGCCTTGACCTGAGACTCCTTCTCGGCGAAAGGTAGCTTCTCAAGAGCATCGAGCTTCTTGGCAAACTCCGCAGCTTCACGCTGGACCTGGTGCGCAGCCTCGCCAGTGTAGGCAATGATACGACGAATACCCTTGGCGATACCGCTCTCCTCAATAAGGATGAGATCCTTGATCAGGCCGGTCTGCTCAACGTGGGTGCCACCGCAAAACTCAACACTGTACTGGCGCCACTCCGCATTCTTGGGGTCGGCGAGCATCTCATCAATGTCCTTGCCAATGGACACGACACGGACGGGGTTGGGGTAGGTCTCGCCAAAGACGGCACGGCAGCCCTCAATCTGGCGGGCAAGGTCCAGGTCAACATCCTTGGAGAAGATAGGAGAGCCACGGCGGATATACCCGTTGGACATTTCCTCGATCTTCTTCAGCTCCTCAATCTTGACACCAGTCTTGTGGGAGAAATCAAAACGCAACTTTTCGTTGTCTACCAGCGAACCCTTCTGGTGAATATCATCACCAAGGACTTCCCGCAGCGAGTGGTTTAGGATGTGGGTACCAGTGTGGTTGTTTCGGATAGGCGATCGACGAAGCTCGTCGTATTCGCAGATGACCTCGTCTCCAGAGTTCAGGGCGCCATACTCGATGTAACCGCTGTGGAGGATGTAGCCACCAAAGTTCTGTACATCAAGGACATTGAACTCGGCAACATCATCAATGACGATCCTTCCGGTATCGGCGACCTGACCACCAGACTCGGCGTAGAAGTTGGTGTTGTCGAGCAGGAGACCGAGGGCGGTCTTCTCAGGAATATCCTTGGTCGACTTGAGGAACGACTTTCCGTCGTAGATGAGCTGTACCTTGCCCTTGCTGTCGCCCTGGAGGAACTTGGCGTCGTCGTTGGTTCGCTCGACCTTGAGCTGCTGCTCGAGCTCGGCAATCTGGTGGACGTTGAGCTTGGAGAAAGTCTGGACAGACTCCTTGACAGCCTTGCTGGCCTCTCTGGCCTTGATACGAGCAGCCTCAACCTCGGCGTCGTCAATCTCAAGGCTTCGCTCCTCCGCCATCAATCGAGTCAAATCAACAGGGAAACCGAAAGTGTCGTACAGTCGCCAGACAACGTCACCCTCGAGCTTCTTGGAACCGTCCTTGACAGCCTGAGCAGCGTACTTCTCGAACTGCGCCTCACCGCGATCCAGAGTTCGCGCAAAGGCAATCTCCTCCTCGTCAAGAATCTCCTTGATATCTTGCTGCTTCTTGGCAAGCTCGGGGAACTGCTCGCCCATCTGGTCGACCAAGGCGGGCAGGATCTTGGAGAAGAAGGCACCGATATCGGCGTTGAAGTACTTCCTGGCATATCGAACACCTCGTCGCAAGACACGTCGGACAACGTAACCTCGGCCGTCGTTGTTGGGAACAGCGCCGTCGGCAATGGAGAATGACAGAGTTCGAATGTGGTCGGCAACAACACGGTAAGCGGTATCGATACCGTCGACATCGTCCTTGCCGTACTTGTCACTGTACGGTCGGGCGCCGGTCACCTCCTCGATCTTCTTGAAAAGGGGGGTGAAGCAGTCGGTGGCGTAGTTGGAAACGGTATCCTGGAGAGCAGAAACCAATCGCTCGTAACCCATACCGGTATCGATGTGCTTGGCGGGTAGCGACTTGAGGCTGCCGTCCTTCTGTCGGTCGTACTGCATGAAAACGTTGTTCCAGATCTCGACAACCATGGGGTCATCCATGTTGACGAGGTTGGAGGCGTTGCGGCCACCGACCTTGTCGTAGTGAATTTCACTACAAGGACCGCAAGGACCTTGGTCACCCATCTCCCAGAAGTTATCCTTCATGTTGCCAGGGAGGATGTGGTCCTCGGGCACACCAACGGACAGCCAGAGGTCCTTGGCCTCCAAATCAGGCTCCAGCTTCAACTTCTCGTCACCCTCAAAGTAAGTGACGTAGAGGCGAGCAGGATCGAGACCGTAGACCTTGGTCAGAAGCTCCCAAGAGTACTGGATAGCCTCCTTCTTGAAGTAGTCGCCAAAAGACCAGTTACCCAACATCTCGAAGAATGTGTGGTGATAGCTATCCTTGCCGACATCGTCGAGATCGTTGTGTTTGCCACCGGCGCGAATACACTTTTGACTGTCGACAGCGGCCTTGAGGCCGGCCATGGGATCCGTCTTGCCAATGGTGCCGAGGAAGATGGGCTTGAACTGGTTCATGCCCGCATTGGTGAAGAGCAAGGTGGGGTCATTGTGAGGGACGACGGAGGAGGAGGGGACTGCATTGGAGAAGAGCCTTGTCAGCGCCTGTCGAGATAGAAAAGGGATGATAAAAATTGGACGATTGCATTGAGGAAATCTCGTAGAAGAAATTGGGTATAATTGCGAAGCCGTCCGGGGTGGCGAGGCGTGTTGCCCGCATCATCGCGTACCTATCGTGTGGCCCCTCTGCTCAAAGTACTCGAGAAAGGTCTGGCGGACGCGCGCAGCGGGCCACTTGAGCTCGGACTCGGCCATGGTCGAGCTGCTGGAGTAAGACCGGCGAAAGAGGAAAGAGGGAAATCTCCTTGTGGCCTTGGGGATCTGTCGCGCGAATATCGTGGTTGTCGTTTGTTGTCGCGGAGTCGCAGCGACGGTTGTCTTGGGGAGGAGGTTGTAATTGTGACTGTGATTGTGGAGGAGAAGAGGTTGTCGCTGTTGTATTATTGGTGGCGCCGATAGAGGAGAGTGGAAAGTTCTACAAGAACCCGCTGAATGAGCCAAGAGGGATACATAAGGCCCGCGCCCACCCGTGCTCGTCTGGACCTGCCTCCAGCTGCTCCAGCTCCGGGGCGGACAGCGCCGACTCCAACGCCCGCAACCGCTATCGCAACCGCTGAAGCCCGGCACTCGTGCCGCCGCAATCGCAATCCCGTTCCAGGCCGAAGAGGCGCTGCTTGTCCTTCTGCTTGTCCCGCCGACAGCGCTATTGATACGCACCAACATCAGGGGCGAACTCTTCTTGTCAGACCAAAAAAACAAAAAAAGCTTTTATACTCGCTCAGGCGAAAAAACGGTTCATCCTCGCCACGGGTGGTGGCAGCCGTGTCCTTCTCCCTCTCGTTGATTCGTCTCCGGATGTTGAAGGGTTCAAGGTTGCCCTTTTTTTTAGGCCTTCCAGCGGCGTTCAAGGGGGGGGCCGGCCATTGACCACTGACTGTCCGGACACCTCCATCTCTCTACTTGAACAATTCAATCAATCATGTTGCACGGAGCGCAATCTCCCTCCACCTCGGCAGCCCCGGTAGCTACCGATGGCATTGACAAGGCGAGGAGGTTGCGACGAAAGAGAAAGGCAGAGACTCAGGACAACGAGCGTCTTTCTAAGCGCCTAAGTCTGCTTAACATTGGTACGTTCATCCCATCTTGTCCCACTCTTCCAACGTTTCCGGTAGATCCCTTGGAGCTAACGTCGGGTTGCACGCGACTTACAGAGCAAAGCGGCTCTAAGCTGTATGTTCCTGTCGAGGAACCATCAATCCCAACACCATCTATTTCCAATGTCGCGCCCTCGTCTTCGTCCTCTGCTCCCGACCTCCCAGTCCCCAATGATTCGATGCAACTCGATGATTCCAAGCACAAGGTTTACATCTACAACATCGACGATGAGCTCTCCTCCGACAGCGAATCCGATGATCCCGGCAAGCTCGTCTTCCTCTCGGACATCGAGAAGCACCTGCGCGTAAACCGTATACCCCCTGCCGTCCTTGCCAATAGCGAGGGCGAGTTGGCGGGCATGCAGCTTGTGCTCTACAGCGATCCCAAGTCGTTGACGGTGCCCGAGGATAAGGACAGCGTGCGCAAGGCCATCATTGAGTCAAGGCACCGCACAAGGGAGCAGCAACGACTAGAAAGGGAGGGCAAGACGAATACACCGATCGTAGACAGTGACTCGACGAACGATGCGATTGTGCCTCCTACATATACAGATGACGATCCAGACGCCATGGATGTTGATTAGAACAAGGCGCCGGACCATATTACGCACACACAGACATACATATACCCAAGGCGACTGGAGTTTATGGTTATGGGTTTACTGCAAAGGGAGAACGATCTTGGTGTTGTTGTAATTCAGCACAGGGCCGTTAGTGCCTATCTATTTCTGGTATCATAAGGTAGCTCGTTTCCTTTCAATTTGATAGTTTCCCATTTGATGGTCGTTATTTCCTGTGAAGCCTCCAGACCTAAATCCATTTCGATCAAAATCCCGGTGTATATCTGCCCTTATCCATCTAAATGTTTCCTTCGTCGTCTATCTTGCAGGAGGTGGTCCTTGTGGTGCCTGGTAGTCTACAGGTCCGTCGTCCCTTCTCTGTCCTTGCGTCGGGTCGATCTTAGAGCCACCTTCGGGAGGCTCCTCGTACATGGGAGGCCTTGACGGGTCGTAGACCGGAGGAGGCATGTTGTACATGGGATATCCACCAGGCTGTCCGTAAGTGTAGCCTTCCGGCGGCGGGTAGCCGGCATAATACGGCTGTGGGTGATATGCGTATCTTGGATCGACTTGTGCCATCATGCGCCTACTCACGAAGCACTGGGAGTAAATGTTAGCGCCCAGTGAAGTTGATAGAGGGAATATGGAGGTCGGCTCACCCGATGATATGCCAGAGGTCGTTGTCCCTTTGCGATCCTTCTCTTTGCGTGCCAGTATCCGCCCACGATCCAGAGGGTAAATAGAACGACAATGACGGCGAGGATTGACCATTTCACAATCACTCCCTCCTACTTCAATTAGTATGCGAAACTTCGGGTGCGGTGAAATCGAGCAGAGTCGCCTACATCGCTATACCACCAATAACCATCATCGTTATCGTCGTCGTCCAGACCCCATGATTCCGTTCGATCATCATCATCATCGTCATCTCTGCGCTCCAGAGCGCGCCGCACAAAACGAATCGCCGACATTTTGAGTACTGGCAATTCTGCTGTATGGTGTGAGTGTGGTGTATGTGTTGTGTTCAAGTTATCTCGTCCGAGGTGGGAGGTGCATGCACGCAATGCCCACGGGGCAACCAGGCAGGGTGATGGGAGTTTCAAGGGCGGCCCCGACGTCGCAGGGATGTGTGGAGGTTGTTTGGGGTAAGCAGCAAGCAAACACAGCGCCGCTGACCAGAAGATGATATGTAAGGGAAGAGGAACGAACTAAGCGGAGAAGTAAACGAGTAAAAAAAAAAAGGGAACAGAGTTATTTAAGGATACTTGGCAGCTGCCATGCAAAGCAGGAAATCATAAATAGACTCGCAGCGCGTGCTTTGGCGCACAAAGAGGACAGACAGAGAGAGGAATAAGGGGAGGGATCTCCGTGCAGTATCCATCTTTCTGGGCGACGATCCGTGGTAGGAGGCGTTGCGCATTCAAGTTTCACAGGCCCAAAAGGGGGCCAACCTGCTTGGCTCACGGGCGCCTAATGGACGAGCGGCAAGCCTCCTTGTCCTGCGGAGCAGAAACTCCCCATGTTTATCACTGCTGAGTCTGGGATCGCGGGGTTCATTCAATAGTCAGAAAGAGTCATGCTTACAGTAGCTTATTTTCTTTCCGAGTGATATTTTAGCACTGGCACCTAAGATAATATTCCAAAGATCCATCGCTTATTAGGGAAAAAAAGTCCCAAGCCCGTGGCTGGTGGCTTTGTCAAGCAAGGGTCACACAATGGAACCGTGAAAGGATTCACGGACGATGCCCACTCCGAGCTCAGCCTCTTGCCTTGAAACGTCTCATCCTGCACCATCTCATAGCCATTCATTGTGTTACACAGAGGGGACTGACAGCCAGTCCCACTTCTTTGTTAGCGCCAGCCTTTGCAGCGGCTCAATGATATGGAAACAGACGAACAGAAGGGATGAAACGAAGCCTAAAGAAATCTACGGCCGTGGCATTCCAGAACGGCAGACGACTAAGTAACTCATCATAAATATGATAAATAATTTTGTATAAAATATCCTAAGACATCATAAAAACATCATAAGGATCTCAATACTTTAGAACTCTTTTATTTATATCTTCTTATATCCTATTTACTATCTTTAGAGGAGGATAGTCTAAGATGTAGTCGTTCCGTTGTTCAAGTTCTTTCGAGCTAGCCGCCAAAATATCACGTATCAGTCAGTGGCGTGCAACGTGCCTTTTCCCACGCCAGCCATGGCGGACAAAGCCGTCCACCGACTCTACCTAATCAAAGCCGGGATACCAGTCCAAGTTCAAGAAAAATGATGCTGTTTATGTAATGGGATAGTCGGGATGCATTCCCTAGCCGGCGTGGGCTCTTGAGGCGCTGTTCCTCTAGGTCTTAGAGGCGGATGGGGATATCGAGGATGAAAGAAGAAGAGGAAATGAAATGGGAAAATTGCAGAGATGGGCTTTCATATTGGTGGTGTTGTTGTGTCAGTGATTAACAGCCTACTCATTGACCTCTCCTAGTTTTCGTCTGTTATACGAAGCTAAAGGAGGAGGATATTGAGGATGAAAAGAAGAAGCATGGAAAAGTTGCAGAGATGGGTTTCTATATTGGTGCTGTTTATATGTTACTAATTCACAGCCTCCTGGACAAAGCAGTCCTCCGACTCTACTAAAAAGCCGACATACCAACTCAAGCTTAAGAATACCGTTTGATGAAAATCGTTCTTGAGTATCTCTTATACAATTCCATCTAGCTTAGCAAATGAACCCAGAAACCCATCTCTGCAACTT
>JABCKE020002196.1:0-13518 GCA_013186425.2 Fusarium sp. NRRL 62610 | reverse complement strand
AAGCCAAGGTAACTACAGCAGGGCCTCTCCGAGTCATGAGGACGAAGGCTGTACGACAGGCGGGCCGCGTATGAGAGTGCCCGGGTTGCTCACGCACGTTTCGAGTCGTGTTGTGTTGGGTTGTTGTTCAGCGTTGATTGTCTGGAACACACATGGCCGTGTAGAGCTGAGCTGAGCTGGGTGCGGGTGCCCTGAGCGAAAACAAGGTGAACCAGTAAATGCACATGATGCGTGCGTCTGTAGCGTCGGTTACTAGTAAGCCCCAGGATACGCCAGAGGAGGACGTCTCACCAAAAAAAAAAAAAAAAGTGTTGGCTGCTGAATTCATGGCGGGTCAACCCAGCTTGACCGCCCGCTTAATGGCATTAGTTCTTCCGTCAATTACAAGGTATCAAATGTTGATCTTTTGCATTTTTCTTTTCTTCTTTTCTCATCGCAATTCAATTTACTAGGTACGTATGTACTTGCAACGACCGTGTCCCCCTTGAGACCATCATGGATCTCTTAGGTAGCTCTGGGTACCTATCACGACCAATTCTAGTGAATGGTCTTTGTACCGGTAGAGCGGTCCTCGCCGGGACCTCGTGTCTTTGGGTGACACAACAGTTGAGGTAAAGCAAAGTATCCCATTGATTCCATTCCCATCCATATTGTCATTGTCATTGTCCTCATGCGCCTTTGTCCCATGTCCATGTCCATGTCCCTGTCCCTTTGCCTTTCCCAGTTGAATATCCCTTGGTATGTCCAATTTACATGCTCGTTCGTATCGTCATTTCAATTTCCCTTTGCCTCTCTTACACGCAGACGCCCTTGACCCACTGAAGCTTGGCGCATCCAAAACTCAGTGGGCAGCAGTATGCCGAGTTACTGCTGGGCCGGGATACGTCGCCGCCTTGGCAAAGGGACTCTCGTAGAGACTCGTGCTAGCCGAGGCAGCAGCAGCAGCGGCGACGGCGGCCGCTGTGGACGTGTCTTCGATGGCCTGCTGTGCGAGTACCGGTGTGGAAAGGGTCGCTGTCGCGGTACAGACGTCACATAGCTCCAACTGAGGTTCGGGTGTGAGGCAGTAGAAGGGGCTCGAGCATTTACGAGCGCAGCGGGTGAAGTCGATGACCGTCTCGCCGAGGCTACGGTGGCAGACCTTGCACATCCGCTGGGCGATTACGGTATGACACATGTTGAAGGTAGTAGATAGGTAAGTAGTGGTCTGGTGCCTAGGTAGGTGTGGTGTCGTGGAGGGATGGATAGTAGTGGAGTAGAGGGGAGAAAGAGGCTAGGTAGGTAGGTAGTGAGGAATAGGTAAATAGTAATAGAAGCCGGGCTTCAAGAAAAGTGTTGAACTCCTGATTGTTTTAGTTGTTTTGTAGCACAGATAGAAAGAGGCCTCGCTGCAGTGACAACGTAAGCATCCTGGGGCGCAGTGGCAATCGTTGTCGATGTGAGAGAGGCTTATATGCGTTTGCCAGGCATGTATGGTTGGATAGAGAATGAAGAACAACAGCCTTATCTGACCAAGGCGCAAACAAAGAGGCGACCTGCCTAAGCCAAGGGGGCTTTGACGTTCCTTTTAATGTCCCGCAGACAAGTCAAGGTTCAGGACTGTTTGGGGGCAAAGAAACGCACGTACAAGTGACTGCTACATGACGCAGACCAAGTCTGAATGAGCCTACCAACAGTACAGTGTCAACACAGGTAAATTACCTTTTTGAAAGGGTCAGGAAAAAAAAGGGGAGTCGAGACGCCTTGGGTTGGAGCGTGTGTCACCACACAAAGCCATCATCTGACCGTTTCACCTGGGCTTGGAGCCAGGGGGGAACAAGAGCACAAGAGGCAAAGGCGAGGCAGAGAATCACAAACACGGACAAGCGGCCGGTAGGCATGGAGAATAAGTGGGTGTGAGAGGGCCAACGAATTTGCTGGCCTCACTGCTACTGTAGACATGTACAGTACAGCACTGTACAGTACCTAGCCGCGGGCGGGAGTGGCTAACCTACCTAAGGCTGCCTGTCCTGTCACGGAGAATGTGATGTGATTTGAGGTGTTTTGTTGTTGTTCAAGGCGTGTAAAAAGAGAGAGAGTGTGTGGGATCCATGCCAAGATGATGCATTTGTGACCATTGGAACCTTCCCCGCATTGCGCCAGCCAGCCGCGAAAAAAAGGGTTAAAAAGTACCTCGCTCTAGCACCCAATGGACGGAATTTACCTTGAGGCTATGGGCCTCATGCAAGGACTCTCCCTGGGGTATGCCATTGCGATTAGGCCTGATGAGGCGCTGGCTGCCGCTGCTTTGCGGGGAGAGGCAGAGCTAGAATGATGGTCGAGATAAGCCCAGCCCCAGGGCACGGTATGTCCGGTGTCCAGGTACAGTACTGTAGTTATGGATGGTGTTGGATCAAATGCAGACACGCTCATGACGACACGCGTCCCGGCCCGTCTCTCCAAGCCCCCTCTGTTTCCTCTATCATCGGGATCGGGCTCGGGCTCTAATCGCGGGGAACACCTCCGACTGGGTCAGGGCAGTGTCAATTGGGCTTGCCCGGAGCTTTGACGGCTTCCCGCTTCTGTTTGGCAACCGGCTTCATCACAATCAAGGCTCTCTGTGCTACTTCTCACGTCACGGCTTGATCATCGCCTGGGCGGGCTTATCTTTGGCCAAACGCTGGCAAATGTCTGTCTGCTGCCTATCCCATGGATCTCATCGCCGAGCTGAATCATACATGTCTGTCCCTTGCTGACCGTCAAACAAACGGGATGATGTGAGACAGGGGACGCCGGCTGAGTGCTGAAAATGTACATACAATATGCGCGCCCTCAAACAGGATCGGCAATGATAACTGTTTGTGGTCGGCTGAATATACTCTCCGTTCCAGAGGGTACCATCTCGATCACGTTTCACAGAAACGTGCCTCTCATCCCATCCATGTATCTCTTGTCCACCTCGTCAGCGTCCTCCCCAGCCTCACCACCCTGCATCCTGCGCTCGAGGTTCTTCCCCCCGTCGCGAGGTCCAACAAAGTATCTTAGCTTTGTCGAATCCTCCGTAGCCGCCGTCCAAACCGTCATGGCCGCCTCGGACGCCGTCATGCTCTGGCCCCGCATGGCGCCGAACCTCTGGAGCGTCCTCTCGATGAAGGCGCCGTACCTCTCCTTGATCTCTGGCGTCATCTTGTCCAATCCTGCCATCTGCATCGACGTCTGCCCAAAGTTGGTCTCGCTGATGCCGCCATGTGGACAGACCAGCTTCACCCGGATGGGAGGGTTCACACCCTCCATCTCGTACACCAGCGACTCCATGAAAATGTTCATGGCTGCTTTGCTGGCTCCATAGGGTCCGATGAGTGGCAGCCCAAAATGCCCTCCGCCTGACCCAACATAGATGATACGGGAAGGTGAGTCTACCTGACTTGTCGCGCGCATGTGAGGGATGAATTCTTTGATGAGGCCCATGGTCCCTGCAGTATATTCACTCGTCAGCATGCAGCCCTCCGCCATGATGCGGATTGCAACAGCACCATACCGAAAACGTTGACTTCAAAGTTGTGCCGGATGGCATCAATGTCCAGCTGCTCCAAGACGCCGTATTGGGCGTATCCTGCATTGTTGACAAGGACGTCGATCGTGCCAAACTTTCCGGTAGCTCCCGCGATGGCTGGCCCAAAGGTCTGGGCCTTGGACAAATCAAGGTACTGGATAAGGAGAGATCCCGATCCCTCGTCCAACGCTTGGAGGGCTGGGGAAGACGTATCTCGAGCTGTAGCTGCAACGTTCCAGCCTTTTGAGAGAAACAGCTTGGTTGTAGCCAAACCAACGCCGGAATTCGCGCCAGTGATGAATACTGTTTTTGCCATGATGGTTGACATGTGCCTTTGGACCTGGCGTTCCGTGGCCATTCTGCCAGGGCTCATGGGGTTTTAAATCCATATCAAAGGCCACAATTTCTCATCGAGAGAAGATAATTATCTCAGCCACGCCCAAAGGTGAATTCATCTTGGTGGTTTTTACACCAGCTGGCTCACCTCAGCCACTTGGCTGAAGCCAAGGAGATTGGCTTGCTGAATACGTCACGACCCATCAAGATGATCCGAAATTTGAGGAGATAAAAGTGCCCGTATTGTGGACTAATCAAGAGAAAAGCTTCATTTATAACCTGGTTTTCGGACAGGCCCAACTCGGGTAGGACGGAAACAAGTGGGTTGCTCAAGTCAGCCATTGTCGTCGGTGGACTGTGACGTACGAGGAGAAGCGACGTGCTAGCTTGAATTGATGAGCAAGAACGTTATCGGGGGAGATGGTTAATATCGAAAGAAAAGAAAGTTTCGATTTCGCTGGGCGTGTTGGTGGATGTTGGCACTCACTTCGGAGCTTGTAAGAGCATTGTGTGTGCTGTCAGGGTCAGGCTCAGTCGGTCACTGAGCAGCAAACCATAGACTTCTATGCGTTCAAGAGAAAACAAATCTGCTACAGCCCGTTCAGATGCCATGCAATTGCCTTGCAAGAAATCCATACAACTCCCTTGATGTCTGATTAACTCGACGTTGTTGATTCTTGGCCCATTGGTGCTAAACAGCTAAATTACCAACTTCCGAGATGTGATTGGTCCACGGCTGTGCAGCTGCCTTACGTAACTCGGGATGAACCCGCGGACCGGCGACAACCTCATCCGGTGGATTTGGATGCGGCTTCTTCCCACGAGGAACACACGATCAATCGCTCAATTGAACGCCGTCCAACCCGCCCAACATGTTCGCCGCACGACAGAGGGCAGCCTGCGTGGCCCGACAGCTGCAGCGGACAGCGCGGACCTACGCTTCCGAGGCCCATGGCCACCACAAGCCCGCCGAGGTCAACGAGTCGTTCAGCGTACGTCAAAACACCCGCAACGCCGCCATCACGTCGTCTACGATCCCCGCGCGTCTTCCGGATGGGGCCAATGGCAATCTCAAATACTGACCTGACCTGACCTTCTAGACCGGATCTCTCCTCACCGTCGGCGCCTTCTTCGGCACCGTCCTCGTTTACCAGTTCGTCCCCAAGGAGGGCGACCAGTCTGCCTTCCTCAACCTCATCGACAAGTACCAGTCGCGCGCCAAGGACTGGGAGGAGATCAACGCTCTGCACACCAAGGCCATGGAGCAGGCTGGCTTCGACCGAAACCTCTTTGAGAACGGCGGAAACAAGCACCGATTCGTCGATGTCGCATACCCCGAGTTCGTCAACCCCTCCTGCCCCTACATACTCTTCGACGACATTAGCGACAAGGAAGAGAGAAGTTACGTTCAACAATTGCTAACAAAAGAGGCAGGGCCATTCAGTCCTACGCTCCCCGAAACAACCAGGCTGGTCACCTTGCCAACATGGACTACGTTGTCGAGCACTTCCGACAAAAGCACCTCGAGGAGGAGGAGCGGAAAGCGAAGAAGCTGGCCCAGAAGCAGGAATGAGGGGATGTACATTAGAACGTGGACCGGCACACATGAATTCATTTCTCATTCAGTCAAGAACAACTTCTCACTTCGCAACTGCTTCTTTGTGGTGTCGACGGTGCTGCTACTTCCCTCATCTGAGAAGGCAAGTATCCTCGATGATTCCAATTTCGATGACTACCTACCTGGCTGCGATCGAACCTACTCCGGCACGATCATGCTTTCCGTCTGCTTGAAATCATGCTCGTTCCTGAGCCAGCTAACTTGAATCTGATGTATGGCAGCTACGATGTAGAGCTGGCTATGACCATGGCCTCTTCTTCCGGAGTGAGATCTTCTTCTCTTCTTCTCTTCAGCACTCAACATCTTGGATTCCATCAGTCATTCATCGTTCACATCACCAGTTATCCATTAAGAGAATTACTACTCACTCAACCGTCCACTGAGTATTTACTGTCCAATCACTTCTCACAGAATCAATCATGGCAGCTCAAAAGAGAACAGAGTATGACTGACCTCTTGGTTTGAGGTTCTGTCTACAACACTGACGTTGATAGACTCCACCTGGTGACCCCCCTCGATGGTGAGACTCATGATAGAGCCGACTCTGCTGCTGGTATGTTGCCCACATTCGAACCTTTTGTGCTCGACGTCTTGCTCACAGAGATCCAGCACCCCCTCCACAGCTACAACCAGGGGCTTCTCAAATGGCAGAGCACGAATTGCCTGGTCCTTCGGAGCCTAGTGACCCCGAGGAAGACGATGATGGCGGTAGGTTGGATACCTCTCGTCCCCGAACCCGGAGGATAGCACTGTTGAGGTCAATTGTTGGACTCGCAGCTCACAGTAATTTAGGATATGGTTCGCCACCTAGCTCAGAGAGCTCCGATGGTATACATCCGTTACGCGCACTTCCCATAAACATTCCCGATGAAGGTACGTTATCGATCCACAGACTTGCCCTGTTTGAATGCGTGCCCGCCTGCTTTCTTGACCCCCTCGCAACAAGATAGTTTAGCTGTACATGAGAGTTTGGGAGAATTACACATGATATCTTGGTATGTTCACGGAGCTGATAACAGACACAGGTCCCGCTCCAAAATCGACGGCTACCACGGTGGAAGAGCCCCCGCGAGAGAACTTCGATGCCGTCGCGATCAACCCTAACCTGACGCTGCGGCGGCGCGGCGTTTACGCACTTCACAACATGCCTGCAAACTACCGAATTATTTACGAGACCCCGCAATTTTCCTGTGACAAACCTCGTTGGTATCGGCCTGGGCGAGACGACAGAGTTGCCCAGGCGTGGATCAGGTTGAGCAGGGAAAACAGTGCTTCAATTCAAGCAGCATTTTTCACCGCACGAGGACTGACCAAGCACGATCGGAGAGTCAATGGCTTGACAAAGGACCAGCGCCTACAGCTGGAGGCTTTTGTCAGGGACTATGCCTTTGCAGACGTAAGCGGGAGCAGACGCCATGTCTACAGGATCGCATCACACTTCAGACATGCCTGTGGTAGATGCGCCAATGCCGAGTTTTCGATCGACCCTGATGAACCGAGCCATATTTCTGTCACGCTCGTCAGACCTGTTAATGAAGGCGAGGAACTCTACATCACCTACAAGAAGTTCCAACACCCCGCTTGTTTGGTGTGTGGCTCACTACGGAGGAACTTCAAGGCACTTGAGAAGCGACAGCAAGACACACCTGTGAATCCCCCACAGCAAAATCACCCACAACAACCCCAAGATATTCAGCAACAACCCCAAGAGATTCAGCAACATCCCGGAGAAGGGCAGCAGCAACCCCCAACGGACCAGCAACAACAACCTACAGAGAACCAGCAACCTGCAGAGGACCAACAACCTGCAGAGGACCAGCAACAACCCCAGACGAGGGGCCAGCGTCTTAGACAGAGAATTCGGAGGGCAGGGCGATGGCTTCTCGGCCCTGACGAAACATTTACCCGGCGGGTCCGTCTCGGAGAGGTTGGGGATTGGGGAATTTAGGTGCTTGAGGTGATACGTGATGCAGCTTGAGAGTTTGAATTTGTTCGTTCAAGAGACGGTCAGTAAGTGTGGTAGACGACCATGCAAAGACGGCATGAGATAAGCGTCACCAGATTATGAAACATCAGCGATAGGTAGTTATGGGTAGTCATCAAGCGGACAATGCTCGTTTATTGTACTTTCGTGGTACCCATTGTCATCAGCAACTTTGATAGATGCGTTGCCCATCTACCAGAACCAGTCCTTTTCGCCCATAAATGTCCGTGAATGCAGAAACCACCCAAGACCGCACCGCAACCTCCTTACTTGAGGGGAATGAAACGAGAAGAGTGCGTGGCACCAATACCGGGCCTACCGTGCTTGACAGGCTTGCTGGGGGATGGTCAGCGTTTGCGATTATGCACAAGGGATCTGGAAAACGTACTATGAGATGGAGAACTCAGCCAGGTAGTGACCAACCATCTCAGGCTTGATCTCGACCTGGTTGAACTCCTTGCCGGAGTAGATACCAATAACGCTACCAATCATCTCGGGGACGACAATCATGTCTCGGAGGTGGGTCTTGACGAGGTCGGGCTTCTCGTTAGGCTTGGCCTCCTGCTTGGCCTTTCGGAGCTTCTTGATGAGGCCCATGGGGCGGCGCTTCAGGCCACGGTTGATCCTGCGGCGGGCGCGAGCGTGGACAACATCGCGGAGCTGGTCGGAGGAGAGGTCGAGGAGCCTATTGGGAGGGAGCAGATATCAGCATGAGTCGTTCTGTGCAGGTCCCTCGCCCTTTATCGAAAGATGCAATCATTTCCATGGTCGAGCGGGGGTCGCGGTATCAACATACTGGTCAAGGTCGATTCCTCGGTAGGAGAACTTTCGGAAGGCTCTCTTCTTCTTGAGCTCGGCGGCCTCCTCAGCGTTCTATCAACCAGGGCACAAGTCAGTCAAATTCCATATGTCCATTATTTCTTCAATTGTTCGACGAGCGGTGGCGGGTGAGCGCGGCGGCGGCGCGGCGGTTGGAGAGGAATATCGAGGGCACACGTACGTATTCGTCAGCCATGATCGCGGTGTTGTGTTGATTGAAATTCGCTGATCTACCGAAGAGCGAATATGGATGGGCCGGGATGGAGTCGACTTTGAAGGCGGGTTGTTGAGTCGCTTGGGGTGCAGCAGGGTTACGAAATTGGAGCCAAAATTCTGGCAGTAGGGTTTTCGTGCCCTTCACCCCTCATGTCATGTGACCTTGAGATGGAACCTGTGTGTGATTTTCAAAAACCGGGGAAAGCGAGAATTGAAAGCCCGGAAAAAAGGGTGCGCCGATGTTCCGGGTTTCGCTGAGGGCTTGCAGCAGATGTGTGGAGAATGCAGGTGGCCCGAGCTCCCATACATCCCTGTCCAGCCATCGGTGCCGGAACGGCGCGACGTGACGGTAGCTGCATGCTCGAGACCCAAGATGTTCAGGACTTGCACCAAGACCAAAAAGAATGGCAGACTGTAAGTACATGAGTGATACCTTTGTCGGGCTATAGAGGCATGATCTAGAGTAAAAAGAAATCTCCAAGATAAATAAATTATACTCTAAAATTTATATATAAGCTTCATTTTATAATCATATGCTATTATTTTGCGGATTAAACACGAGAACCGGCGAAGTGTGCCATTTTTTTCTTGGACCACGAGCTAAGATGATGTCCAAGACTTGACCTCTGATCCATGAGCTCACTCACGTTTCAACCTTTAGAAATAAGCAAAGGGAGAGGGGCAAGAATTTACGAACTTGCCAATGCCGTAAGGGAACGGATACACGGCGCAAGTTTGCGGGTGGAATGCGTCCATACCAAGACCTGCACCGCATTTTCAACCTGAATGGCCCTATTCGCGCCAAGTACCCTGGTACCACCATAACCTTATCGGTCTGCCGTCAACTCAGACAGTTTGCCCATCCCACCGCAAGACATCAGCCAACCGGGCTACCGAGCAACTTTGTTTCCCCTTGCCCGCTTCTTTTTGTCTTTTTTCCCTCTTTTCCTTCTGTTGGTTGGAATAAAGAAGCGAGCAAGCCCCAGCCAAGACAACCGGCTCGCATCCCCCTTCCGTCACCTTTCTTGTTACTGTCCACTCTCGCCTCTCTTTTTTGTGTCCTCGTCCTACATTGGCAGTGCAACCTCGCCCGTGTTGTGGTTTGCTCGGCGCTGAGCTCCATCTACCTGTGTCGAGTTGCGCTTTCTTGAGAGATCCTACAACTGCCTGTTCCCGGAGATGGGGTGATGAACCCATCTTGAATCACCAGGATGACGAAAGACAAAGTGATGGGTCGCCGCCGAGTCCCCGGTTTCGCTGTAATGCCAATGCCGTCGTCGCATGCGAGGTCGCTCTGCTGCTGTGGCTCTCGGTGGGCATGATTTCCAAGACTCCCAAGACTTCCAAGACCGCATATTCGGCACAGCGAAGCCGGCTTCATTTCCCCCTCGTCAGAGGGACCCGAGTCGCCCAGAAACTCGCGACTCATCAGCCAAGACCATGGCACTGGGGCCAAAAGGCTCGGCTTTTGCTCGCCGGCCGCTACGAGCATTGGCCAGCGCCCGCCTGGGCAGATTGGTCATGGGCGCGCCCCAAAATGAGCAGAGCTCGGCGCTTTCTAGCAGCAGCGCATCGCATCGCATCGCATCGCGTCGACCATCTTTGTTTATATACGGTGCATTGGCGATGGTGAGTAGACGGTCGCCCTCGCTACAGTGCCCGTAGCTATCTGTACCGCAAACGGGAATCCGTGACGGAGGAGCAAAACCCCCATGCTCCGACGGAGCTGCGACCAAGACGACAGGCAAGCGGCAAATGCCCAGACTCGCAGCGGTCAACGTGGACAATGTATCGGTGCAATGCTGGGCTTGGCGTTTCTCGGCATCCACCCGTGATAAGATTTCGCCAAGACTTCAAAGGCCTCAGAAGGGGGAACACCAACGCTACCTGTCGTCTCGCTGCTGGCATGGACCAGTTCTCTTTCTTGTCCGGCTCTTTTCGTTCCTTAGCTTCTCTTGTCGTGTCTTGTCCTTCTTGACCCTGCTTCCTTGTCTCCTCGCCCATCCCCCATTCCATCCGACTACTTCATATTCTCCTGCTGTCCTCCTCCGCCCGGATGGCCTTCCAACTCGCCAGAGACGCCGTCCTCGACCTTGTCATCGCTTGCGCATTCGCCCTGACGTGAAGCCTCGTGAGCCCCTCCGCCGCGACTCCATCGCCTTCCCAATACCACGAACAAGCTCCACGCGCTGCGGCATCCAGCACAGCAACCGACCGCAGGCCCCGGATGGACGAGATTGGCGATTGTTGCTGAACCGCCGAGTAAACTGCAAGCAAAGCACGACCTGTGCAGCTTGTAGTTGAATCGGCCTGGCGGCCCAGATCCTTGGTAGCTTGGGGATTCATCGTGGCCGCTTGATATCATGTCGTCCCTTGAGGATGCAGAGTCGTTGACTCTCTCTGATACCGATTCGAGTCACCCGTCTTCGTCATCATCGGCTGCTCCTTCGTCAACCGAATCTCTTTCCACCCAGACCCCAACATCTCCAGCCCTGGCGCCCTCGCCAACCGACGATGACCTCGACGATTATCAGACATTTCCTCCAATGACTACTCCCTGGACCGTGCCAATCAGCTGTACATGGACCTATGATGCGGATAGAGTGCCAGAGCCTGGCGCCACAGGCCCTGTTGCGTGGCTCGACCTGGAACCTATCCCTGGAGCCAAGTCACTATCTTGTTATCCTGATGGCATGTTCACGGATGGTCGCACTGGTGTTTTCAGTCCAGCTACATGTCCTCACGGGTGGACGACGGCAGAGCTACGCATAGATACCGATGAGGCCCATGACGATGCAACCACTACAGCTATTTGTTGTTCATCGTAAGTCCTCCACTAGACGTGGAATGAACCGCGCTGATCATTGTAGGGCATATTCCTTGGATGGCAACTTGTGCAAGCGATCAGTGCCCACGGTGGTGGCAGTTCCCATCACATACAACCACAGTGCACGTTCATACGACGTTCTATCTGATTCAACAACCACGCTATACAGCGCAACAATTGCTGTATACACAATTCGAGCCCTTTTCAAAGACGGAGACAAAGATGCGTTGGGACTCAAAGACGAGGATGACATTGGCCCTCACCGGCCATCCAAGCCCTTGTCTCTGGCTGCACGCATTGGTATTGGAGTTGGTGTCGGCGTGTTTGTGTTATTTGTTATCGCAGCGATCGCCTACTTCCTCGTGCGCAGAGACCGAGTACGATCAGAGAAGAAGCGGGCACATGAGCTCGACGTTATGCGTGCCAGACATGGCACTGGCGGATTGGGAGACGATTTCTATGCTGCGGCCAACGGACACCACAGGAGAGACAGGAGCCGCCACGGAGAGCCACCCCCTGCATACGAGGCTGCGACAGATTCGACCAGCGTGACGGACAATGACAGTCGTCTGAGCGATGATTTGACGACGAGGGATGAGGAGCTCAGGGCATTACAAGTCCAGAAGGCAGCGATTCAGCGCCGCATCGAAGAGCTGGAACAGAGCGAATCGAACCCGAACCAGGACCAGGACCAGGAACAGAACCGGCAGCACTGAAAGGCTGGTGCCTAAAACCGAAGAGAAGGAGGGTGAGGGATCACGAATTTAGACGGGAAACGGCCTACTATACCTCCATATGATACCACTTTGCACGGTCTCAGCGTGTTGCTGAGGACCATTTGTTTTGAGTAATTAACTACAATTGCTGGAGGAATTAAGCGGCTGGGCTACACGGGAAAAAGGCACAGGTTAAAAACAATTAATTCTCATCTTTTTAACTTTCTCTCGATTTGATATCTGTGGTGTTGAACAGGATGATGATATGTGGATGAGAAAACATTAAGCGTCTTATACAATGCTCACTGTATTTCAAGTGTATCGATAAACTTGAAATACTTGATACGTTAAGAGTCCTAAACTTCATCGATGAAGCTCTGGGCGTCAAGAGTCATGATGATATCAAACCGCATAGAGACCACCAATGTCGATCCATTGAAGACGGTTTCATTCAACATTCCTTCCAGAATGTGGCTGCCTTCAGCTCCTTACCCGAAAACACATCCACTGCCAGATCGCGATTGGTTTGTGGTCCTGTAGAGGTTGCAGCAAGGCAACAGAGCAGCTGCGGATTTGACTGGACAATCGGCGCGCGCGACCCAGACGCATAGGGATGGGTTCCTGGATGGAGGAAGCATTGGGGGTCGTCCGTAAGGGGCACGAACCTTGAGACATCTATGATCTGAAGGTTCGCGTATCTAGGCAGCATCTAAACGGGATCCATGGATGGTCATTTGCATGAATTGGGATTGCTTGGCGTGGGAGTCAACACCCAAGGTTTTGTTTGAAGCGATTCTTTGTTCTTGTTATTGAGATCGAACCTCGTATATACTCCGTAGTGTCCGCTATCGGAATCATTAGTGTGGTCAAGGTTTAAGCTTCTGACAACTTGATGAATACTATTCTCAAGCTTACCTAGGAATAGGCAACCGTTTTGAAACCCAATTAACTCAATTGAATCTTGTCAGCTTTTAGAGACACTTAGGTAGATAGAAACATCACGTCATGTTGCTCGTTAAAGGTTGCGCTGGAACATCTTTGACAGGTGCCACGACACGTCTGATCAAGGGTCATTGTCGCCTCCAGGAGCACGGGGCAACTCAGCACAGCTTACCGATCTGTACAGTTAACCAGGTACAGATACCTACTATGGAGCAGCTCGAGCCACGATCAGCTATCAGCCATTCGCATCAGCAACATTTGCCGGGGCAGACAGCCCGTTAGTAGCATGTTAGCACACCTCTGTTCGCCTCGCACACCACACGAGCCCGCCCCTGGCAAAGTTGCAGTTCCCTCGCCCGCCAGGGGTCCCCATGCTGCGCTTTCAATTGGCGGTGAGGCACCGCGGGGGTACTTGGTGGCTGCGCGGGAAATGGCTGGCGCCCGAGGTACCCCGTGGGATATCCTGAGACGCTGGAGCTGCTTTTTTGGCGCGCGCGGCCCATGGTTTGTTTGTTGTCGACCCCGCCA
>JABCKE020002195.1:0-11290 GCA_013186425.2 Fusarium sp. NRRL 62610 | reverse complement strand
GTACTTGGAAGTAATCAAGTCGGTAACGTGACGTGAATCTTGACGTTAATCTTGAGGGTGGTTGATGTCGTAGTGGTGGCTGTTGTCGATGTTCGAGTTGGTGTGCAAGGTATTGCCGAAAAGGGTAATTGTCGAGGGGAGGCGCAGATGCAGGGGCCGACGCCAAAAAGTTGGAGAAAATTTGGAGAAGGTGGCCAGGAACATGCACGAGGAACACTCAAAGAACAAAAAGAAGGCATACGAAAGCATTTTAAACATGAACGATATTCTGGGGAACATGTCAATTACGCCCATCGCGCCCTACGTGCTCTACGGATCCAGACAAAACTTGTCGTCGGGTGGGTCGCGAGTGCGCCCTTTGCGTGACTGATGACCGATCCATTGCCTGGTGGAGTTTTCTGGAGATTGGACTGCTCTTTGTGGGAGGGTCTTTGTCATGAGTGATGCCATGTGAGGTGACGATTTGTCACGTGGGGCAGGGAGAGGAAACAGTTTTTTACGTATAGAAATGCGACGAAGGGGAGAGTGAGTGAGGGATGGGATGTGTTGGGTTTATGAACTTGGTGAGGTTGTTGGGGTAGTTGGCTATTCGTGACGCTGACAAGGGCTATGCTGATCGGGGACTAGATAGGTTTGAGGGTTGGAGAATAGCCTTGAAGGTAGGGCACTCAAGATAGATGATAGGGAGACCCAAAGTTGACTGGTCCTCGATCACATTTGGCGTGCTGTCTCAAAGTTGTAATGTTGTCCCATCATCGATCCACCATGTTATGCAAACAGCTTGACCAAAAGACCCAGCTTCTGTGGAGACCCATCACCAGTTCTGCGAGATTTTGTTACTGTTTGAGATTCAGATATGGTTTTTACGTACAAACCAGATTCACCGTGGGGTCAAGGTGAGAGCAGGTGAGGTGAAAGACCACCGTTCACCTCAATGAAGATGGACTCACTTGGAGTCTCCCCCAACACTCCTCACGAGCAATTCCCACAAGACAACAAGACACGTAGAGAATTGAGGGGACGGAGGAATACGGCAGAGACGGCACCGTTGGTCCGTACAAGCGCACCGCTCACCTCTTGGTATCGTGCCATGAAAGGCGCAGCGTAGCAACCGAGTCAAAGGGTCCCCATCTCACACTCAATCTTACCCAAGCTGTCTCCAAGGGCACAAAGTCACTCAAGTACAGTACTTTCAACCGGAGCACGAACCCGAGAAAGGACAAAAACTCCACTACGGGGAAAAGGGGTGCTCCACGCAAGATAAGGTATGGATGAATCCATTTTATTTTACAAACCTGGGGAGAGAGAACGGCCGCAAATTTGGTGTTTTGCGTACGTACAACTTACCTTATGGAAATTGGAGAGAGGTGCGGGGTTGTAGAGGCGAGAGAACCCGGTGGAGGGGCTCTCTGTGGCTCGTGCGGAGAAGTTTGCGGGCGATGGCCGAGCATGGTCTGAGGGGGGGCGTGTGTGTTGACTCTTTTTCTTGGGGGAAAAGATGGGTTCTAGACCTTGTTACATTTATTGGATGATTCGTAGAATTATCCGTGTCTTGGTATGGGGGATTTGGAGAGGCCAAGATGTGTAAAGTCTTGGGAGCAGGGGGATGGTACCTAGAGGTGGGAGTAGCACTGTGCTTGCTGCCAGGGAAGGCAAGTCACGAACACCTTGCCCTGCAATCCCCTGGCGGCGTCCTTGACCTTGAACCTTTCAAGTCCGCTCCGCCACAGTCTGGGGTTTTTCTTATGATCCACCATCTTGCTTTGGTCATTCTGGGGTAATTGAGTGAACAACGAATGACTTCTTACATGATAGAAATCAACGTGTCAGTTAGCGTGGTCTGGGGTAATGGAGGAATTATCAATTTCAAAAGGTCGCCAGGAGCTTCCTCTTACATCACGAATTCAACCATGTCAGCTCTACTAGCGCCAGCGCCAGGGCAACCCAAGTTCACAATGTATCGCTACTCGCAGTACCTACTTACAACTCAAAACAACCTTAACCCCTGGCTTTCTCACACCCTCTATTTTTACAGTGCTGATTCGCCTTGCATTGGCTTCAGCAACGGGCCGGCGCCCGCCAAGGAGCTCTACCGTCATTCTAGAAATTGTCCTTTCAGAGTTTAGTCTGCCCCCCCCCGCGTTTAAATGAAAGCCCAAACGCCCAAAAACTCCCAGACGCTACAGCACAGCAACTTGGGAATTGCACATGAATGGTTGAAACTACAAATACAAGGTTTCCATCTGCCCGTGCGCACGCACACTTTCCCCAGACCCCATCTACTGTACGTAACCAGTCTATTACGAGATCTGTATCCAACTCTCACGACTATTACTTAATGGTTTCCTCAGGGCGTTTTATACAAGCAAGGGCGCGGTTTTTTCCCCATGGGGTTCGGTTCCTTAGCGACAAAAACTTGAGCCGTCGAAAGCCGAACACCACCCCTCCCCTGAACCATAGCAAACTCTTTGGTAACAAGCTACTTCCTTTGTCTTGATTTAACCTCGTGGGCCTTCTTCTCCCCACGATTCGACACAAGATGAATGGGTTATCTGGGGAAAAGAGATTCTGGAGAAGTGGTTCCATGAGCTCCGCCGGGTTACGGGGCCGTGATGTGACGCCGTTCACCATTCCCCACGGGGTGATGCCAATCACACCAGGCCATGACGAATGCTCTCTGAAACGCCCCTCGCTTGTGGATATCAGTCTACCAAATGGTTTAGGGGTCTGGAATTCGCAATGCTAAGGCTTTCACCGGATTGAGCGGGTAGCTCGGATATCTGGTGTGTCGATAGCGGCGCCGGCGGCCAACTTGGGCATCAGGGATTTTGATTTGGAATACCCTCGTCAATGAGTTAACCCTTGGACTTTCTGGACAGGAATGGTGCCAGATTACGTGCTTGGGGTCTAGTACAGTGCTTGTTGTAGGGAAACGCCGTCCCTTTGCCCGACTAAAGGACAAGAGACAAGAGTTAGTGCCACTGATGTTGGCTTGGCAGGTTGTCATACTTCGCTATGCATTGAAGAACTCGAAGGTTATGCAAGAGACTCGCAACGAGGCAAAAGGAGACACTATTGAACTAAACATGAACGGAGGCGATGTGCTTCCTGCGCTAGGAAGATTGCGCGAGTAAGTAGAAGCATCGTGTCAGTGGGCACTAGAGCAGAGCAAACCCGTCTCTTGAAGGTGATGTTGAGGCCACCATCTCTGGTAGGCTTGTCGATGAAGACTGTTTTGCATCTACTACAAAACAGAACAGCTACAGGCTTTCTGATGGGGTGTTGATCGGTCAAGCTGATGTTGTCATGTTGTTGTTGGAATTGATGGGGCCGGAGGGCATCCTGAAGTCAGATGTTACAACCTTACTAACGTTCTTCAAAAAATACTGCCACAGACTGCTATTTCCAGATGAGATATTCGTGCCATTGTCCTTGAATCTCCATTGGCTCTAACATGGTCAGTTCCGACGTGACGACTTGCATACCCTCCTACCACGATGACAACCCTCCCATGCCCTAACTGAGAGCCTTCTTCAAAAACGCCCTCCCGCAACTAAGGCAACTGGGGCAAAAAAGATAGAGTCAACAGCAAAAAGCATAGACAATTGCGTCATCCGGAATTCGAATCCGAGCCTCAACTTCTCTCAAATGGAAGAGTTGAATCCTAACCCCTAGACCAATGACGCTTGAGATTGACGATGCAACCTCAGTGAGTGTAAGATAAGCAGCGGAATTGATGACTCGGAGCAAAAAAAGAGAGAATGTCGATGCCAAAAAAGGAGATATTCAATGCGTAATCTGGGAATCGAACCCAGGGCTCCCCGACGTTACTCGAATGGCAACGGAGAATTTTACCACTAAACCAATTACGCTTTGAGTTGTTGTTGAAGTTGGGTGTTTCAAAATGGTGCTAAGATGGAGGGTGTTGGAGTTTGAAGCGATTTCTATCTTTGGACTGCAATATGTTGAGGTCTAGGATAAATGTATGATGAGGTAATGATTAAATTATGATTAGGTTAGGATGCAACGGGCAATCTCTACTTCATGTTTAGACTATCAGTGGACACATGCGATTGACGACGACGATGCGCAGTTCACGTTCAATTATCGACTATTCCCACATACATCAAAGCATGATCAAGATGAGACATAAATCAGCGATTGTTTGCTTTGGAAACAAGTTGTAAGATGATTGGTCTTGATGCGCCGATCAAAGGCTTCGTTCATCCCACCCCAACCTCGGGCAGATCGGCTGTGTGCTGACCTTTCAAGTAGCTCTTAACCAGTCTCTACCGCATCAGCTATCATGTAATCTTCTGTGGGTAAGTTGTAGGCAACAACAACTGACGATGCAGTCTAGGGACAATCTGGGCAAATTCCTTGTCGTTCTCGGCATTGATTAAGCCATGTCTCACGAAAAAGTCGATCATGACGCATGCGCAACTGGGTTTGAACTCGTGCCGGTCAAGAGCAGCTTTGACCTGGTCGACGCTGAGCAGTCGCAGCCACTCGATTCCCGCTTCAGCAGGACACAGCACGGCTTTAGCGTCGACTTCCAGGTCGTAGACATACTGGACGCCAGGTTCCACCAGGCCCGGGGTGATGCCCGACCTCGCGTCTTTGATGTTGAACCAAGAGATGGTTCCACCAGACACTGCGGCCTGGGCGTCGATTCCCAACTCTTCCACCGCCTCGCGCACAAGGCTTTCGAACGGCGTCTCGTCGTGCTTGACGGCCCCCCCAACGGCGTTGTCCAATAAGCCTGCGTACGTGGGCTTGTTGGCATCACGCCGGGCAAGCCATACGCCGGAGACGGAACCATTCTCATCACGCACGAAGATGGTCAGCTGGACTCCGGTCGAGATGACTCCAAAGTACGGTGCTATGGCTCGGTCGACGGCGAATGGGAAAGGCGAACCAAGAACCGGGAACTTCTCGCCTGGCCAGTTGGACAGTTTGGCGAAGGCGCTGGTGCCCTGAGCCGCCCTCAAGAGCTTCGTCATAGCAGCACTGCTGGATGTGACAAGGTCAGTGCCATCTTCCGGGACCAGTTGAATAGTTCGAGAGGACTCGTCCAGCTTGAACTCGGATGTCCATGGCATTCGATACACTGTGGGTGGAATGAGAAACCCGAAAGTGCGGTCACTTCCGGGCAGGCGGAAGCGCCAGAGCTGTGACATGGCGGATTCCCAAGGCTCATTGTTATCGAGGTCATACTGTGGAAAGCTATTTCGTTAGCGGTTTCCATCTCTCATAACCCCGGGGCTCGTACTTGTCGCAGTCGTTGATGACATCCAAGAAACCCATCTTTGCTTGATCCGTGGGCATGAATAATGAACGATGAAATCCTAGCAAGTGAGAAATGAAACTTGTTCGAGATTTGACGAGGTTGAACATGAGTCTTTTGTTGTTATTGTTGCTGCTACTGTTGTTTGCTGATGTGACTAGACTACCCCTGAGACGAGAAGTCAACCCATCAACAACTGGAAATGAGCTATGGTGTCTTGAACCTAAATCTACTACCTCCCTTCTCGCGTTCCCAAGGGACTCAAATCTGAGTCTCCGTCTTGGATTTCGTCGCGTGACAGTGTCACCGGGGTAGAACGCCGCCAAGCCCTTGAATTCTCAACCGGTCATCCAAGACGCCTCGTAGCCGAATGATGCCCAACGGTGTGGACACGTGTGCTGAAGAGATGAGGGATATGCGGGATGCGTCTCAAGCCCTATTGTAAGTTGGCCAATGGAACGAAACGCGTGATTTGTACTGTGGATGGCAAACCCATCTCCCGCGTCGTACACGCTGGGGCAGGGCGAAAGTGCACGCATCCTGATGCGTCGTGACAACTACCTGGCGCGGCCTTATAGGCTCTTGTTGCGCTGCTGTGTTATTTACCTAGCGCTAGACTGACACGGGACGCATGATCGAGGCTCGGAACTCCCGGCAGTTGCCTTTCCGGGTCTCTTCTACATGGTACTGGTACAGATGAGGCTCTGGGACCAAGGTCTCTTCAGGTGGTGGCACTTATGAGACGAGTTGCGGGGTAATCTGTCCCTGGGGTATGAAAATAGCTCGGGCTAGCTTGGATAACATGTCAATAGGAGAAGAGTGCTGTTATGAATGACCAGTTACTTGGTTATATCAGTATGCCATCGCACAAGCATGAGAATCGACTCAAAGTCGCCATCATAGGCGGCGGCCCCGGTGGCCTCGGCGCTGCGATCGAGCTGGCAAAGCTGCCCTTCGTTGACTGGGACTTGTATGAGAAGAGGCCAAAGTTCAGTGAGATAGGCGGAGGGTTCACGTTGCAGCCGCAGACATGGAAGCTGCTTGAGCACAACGGCACAGCCAACAACCTCAATGCCAAAGACTACTATCGGTGTGCCGAAGGGGGGGTCGAACAGAGACGGTAGGCATTCTACACTTAAGAGATATTTCCGGGGCTATCGTTAATTCCTCGGCCATGGTAGTAACGGAAGAACTGGGCAGTTGCTCATCAAGAAACACAATCCGGATGACGTGCCGCCGCATCGCCAGAGTTGCCGCCTTGCTCGGGTCAAGCTCCAGGCTGCATTGCTGAAGAATGTAGACCAGACCTATGTGCATCTATCGAAGAGACTCGTTGGCGTCGGACATCTGCCAGACAACCGGCTTCGAATCTCATTTGAGGACGGCGCCGTGGACCAGGTCGACTTGCTTGTCGCAGCGGATGGCATCAAATCGGTAAGATTTCCAGGCGTGGTGTGCAGCATCGGCAGAATATTAACATCCCTCGCAGTGTATCCGCAAGCTTTGCTTTCCCAATCACAGCCTCGGTTACAATGGACAGTCCGTGTACCGCACTATCGTTAGCAAGGCTGAGGTTTCCAAGATCGAGGGCATTCCGTGGGCTCCAGTCTTCTGGAAGCACATGAGCGGCTTGTATGTGTATACGTGCCCGCTCGGAGATGATGACTTCGAGGTCACAGCCCGCATTCGCCGAAAGAGAGAAGCGCAGAAACCCGTCAGCTGGGGTCGGCCATTCGACCTCCATGCTCTTCTTCATGAGTACAACGACTTTTGCCAACCCATTCGGCGCATCCTAGACCTTGCTGCTAAAGGAAGCACACAGGAGTTTGACTTGTTTTCCGGTCCTTATTTGGAGCGCGTTGTATCCCATGGTAACATTGCTTTTATCGGTGATGCTTCTCATGCCCTTCTAGGAAATTTTGGATCCGGCGCCGGATTTGCGTTAGAAGACGTATACACGCTCACCAAAGCTCTCAGCTGGGCTTGGGAGAGAGAGGGGGGCTTGGTCGGCGCACTCGAGCTGTTTGATTCCATCAGATCTCCTCACTACGAGCGTCTTCATGCAGTTGTGGACAAGTTCGCCTCCATCAAGCGCGCGCTTCGAGCTGAGGGTCTTCCGCTCGACGAGGAGATCGCGGAGCGTGTGAGGAGAATATCGCTCGCTTCCGAATCGTGGATGTACTACTACGAGATTGACAAGGCAGTCGAAGAGGCTCTCCAAGATGCGGATAATCGCATGATACAAACCAGCGGAGCATGTTGACCTTGGCAAAGCTGAGATGGCAGCCCGGGCCGGGACTAGGGGCCGGGACATGAGGCCCCCTCTGTGAGCAAGAGCAGTGGATGTATTGGATTGGAAAGTTCAAGTTAGACGAACAAACGAAATTGACCCCGATGAATGTCCCATCACAACCGTGTCGCCAAAAGCAGCCACGTCCGTCGCGTCATACTCGTCAGGAAGCCAGATTGCATTGTCCGTGTCCCTCCTTAGCCACTTCCGGGCTACAAAAAGTGAATGCGGGCGGTTTAAGAGTAAAGGAGAAGGAGAAGGGGAAGGAGGAGGAGGAGATGAACATGACCGTGACAAGGAGCCGAGGCCCAATGTCCCCCTGTCAGTCTCGAGATATTGGCCGCAGCTAGAGAATGCCACTCTATGAATCGCCAGACCTGCCTCCAACGAGCCTTTGGTTGATCCGGCCCTTACGTCCCAGAGCTGGACCGTGCCGGTGGCCGAGGAGAATGCCAGCAACTGGTTGTCTGGAGACAATGCGGCAACGCTGACTGGCGAGTCACTTTCGATTCTCCCACAAGGCGCGCCCTTTTTGCTCCAAAGCCTGATCGTGGCGTCTTCTGAGCACGACACAAGTAGTTGGCCGTCTTGAGAGAATGCAACCGAGCTCACCGGACCGGAGTGGCCTCTGAGCACTCCGGATGGCGTCTTTGTTGATAGGTCCCAGAGGTATGCCGTCGCATCCACAGACCACGACACGATAGAACAACTGTCCGGCGAGAAGGCGATGCCGCTGACTGCACCCGAGTGACCTTGAAGCCTGGCCAGTTCTTCTCCCGTTGCGGGGTCCCAAAGCCTAACAGTGTTGTCGGCAGAGCATGAACCGAGTAGCTGGCCATTTGGAGAGAAGAGTACAAGAAGAATGCTGCCTGAATGACCTTGAAGCCTATGCGATGCCGTTCCTTTTGCGCAATTCCATAGTCTCACGGTCCCATCAGCTGAGACCGACGCGAGTAGGTGGCTGTCTGGAGCGAAGGCCAGATGGCTGATCCTGCCAGAATGGCCCTCGAGCTTCCAATGCTCTCTGCTCTCCAGCCATAGTTTGACGGTGCCATCCTGTGAGCCAGAAGCGAGCCACCGGCCATCTGGAGAGAACAAAACGCGCGTGACTGTGTCTGCATGGCCTCTGAACTCCTTCATGACCTCCATCGCCTCTAGAAGATAGGGTCTCTGGGTCGCCAATGTGCCCGAGTTGATGTCCTCCTCAAAATCCTCGAGCTTCCCCATGAGCTTCCAGCTCTGGGCGTCCCATAGCCGGACTTCATCATCAAAGGAGCTTGACGCAAGAAGAGTGCCGTCTGGGGAAAAAATAACAGAGTTGATACCGCTTGTGTGGTCCGGTAGGATAGCCAACTGTGTGCCATTGTATGCATCCCAGAGTCTAACGGACTTGTCTTCAGAACCAGATGCAATCAGACGAGCATCGGGAGAAAACACAACCGCCATAACCTTCTTAGTATGTCCCCTAAGGGTCATATCCTCTACCCTCGTGTTTGTATCCCAAATCTTGATGGTCATGTCATCGGATCCGGAAACGATGTGCTTCCCGTCTGGGGAGTACCGGACAGAGTTGATGTGGCCTGAGTGACCATCAAGCATCATGTGCATTTCGTCTGAGCTGGCCGAGACATGCCAGAGCCTCAGAATCTCGTCGACGGAGCCCGTTGCGATCAAACGCCCATCAGGAGAAAAGGCGACAGAGTTGACACAAGTCGACTGGTTGTCAATTCTATTGACCTCTTCACCTGTAACAATATCCCAGAGTGCTACTGTTTTGTCCATGGAGCCAGAGGCGAGTAGCTTGCCGTCTGACGAGAAGACGACCGAGTTAACCCAACCCGTGTGGGCCTTGATAGAATGAAGCAACTCTCCCGTTTCAAGATCCCACACCATAACGGTGAAGTCATCGGAACCCCCGGCGAGCGTCTTTCCGTCCGAGGAGATGGCGATCGAACTCATCTTGTCCTTTGCGCCGCCCTGATACTTGCGGAGCGTGGTTTTTGTCTCAACGTCCCAGAACCTCACTGCCTCGAAATTCGACCCGGAGGCAATCTGTCTGCCGTCGGGTGTGAAGGCCAGGTCACTGACGTAGTTGAAGTCGTCTTTAGCCATGGGAGCATTTGCCTGAGCGATTCGGATTTCCTGGATCCAGGGATGCTTCTGCCCCTGAAAATGTATCCCGAGTTCGTTCGTGGGCGGCATGAATGCGAGTGCCGCGCAGTACGTCTGGAGAGGCGCCTGCCTGATGATGTTTTGGAAGTTGAACATCAGTCGTCTTGCGTCTTTGACGAATGGTATCTGACGCACGTTGCAGTCAGGCTAGAGCATGGCCCATATTAGCAACCTAGGGAGTCGGCCATAAGCATACGAGACACGTACCGTGAGCATGGAATGGTACAATCTTATAATTGCCCCCATTTCAGCGCTTTTCCCCATGAGGTTGACAGCTTCGAGCCAATAGAGAAAGTACTTCTTGAAAAATTCGTTGATCGGATCACCGTCCGAGAGGCGTATCCCGCCCAGGCGGTAATGCTCAACCCAGTAAAGGCATGCGTATTGGAGATCGAAGGGGAGGCAGCACTTGATCCGCTCAGGCTCCAGGTCCTTCACAAGACTGCCAGGCGACTCGAGTCCACACATGTTTCTGTGTAGCATCTTGGACATCAGACTAACGCATCTGTCACCCAAAGCTCTGTGAGCCTCCTTCTCGTCGACCCTAAAGGGGAGGCCGATGCTCCGCTCCTTGTTCAGGAGAAAATCGCGGAATGTAGGGTGATGTAGTCGGATGGGGCGTGGCTCCTGGCCAGGTTTGTCGCTCGGGATGTAGAAGATGGTTTGTAGATCGGCCAGGGTATCTTTGACGTCGCTAAGGGGCATTTCAAGCAGCCTAGAGAGTGGCTCCATCGGAAGAGGAAAACAGAGAATGACAATAGCTCCTAGAACCTGTCTTAGCATCACGCACCATTCTTTTCTCTCCTGTTCGTCGTTGACTTGCTGGACAAAGTCTTGGAGAACAGCTGTGTAGATTTGGTCAAGCTTCTTTTCCGGGCCTCCGCCAGAGACCAGTCCATTTATGAGCTTCTCGATTCGTTTCTTCACGGTGGAAAGTCCCCTGCCTTCGGAGATGAAGCGGCACGCCGTCGCTGCCCATATGAACAGACCATACGCATTCTCGACCAGCCGCTTGATGGTTGTGCTGCCAGGCCAGTCGCCATCAAAGTCACGTTCTTCTCGGATAGTCGTCAGTTTTTCTTCAAAGTAGACGCTGAGATCTTGATCGACCACGTCGGGCGGGATTTCCTGGAGCACAAAAACCTCGCATTCGCCGTCGGGGATCTTGTTGAACCCGTGACGGATCGGAGTCTCGCATCTGCTTGTTATGAAGATTCGTAGACAGATGTTTCTGATCGACTTGGCCGTCTTCAAGGCCCTGAGGATGGCCCGGATATCGTTCTCGTTGTCGCACTCGTCCAGTGCGTCAATCACGACTAAGACTGGGGATTGAGTAGCGTGGCCGTGAAGTTTGGACAGCGGGCCGATGATCAACTGTTCCCACTGGTCTCGGAAGGAAAGGTCCATGATGTCCTCCCGCTTTTCGATAGCTTCGCAAATGTATCGTCTTGCCTCGGGCACTCGGTTCGCCAGCTGCCAAGCAAGAGTTGTAGCGAGCTTGTTGACCTTGCTGAGATCACCGCCGCCTTTGGAGAAGAAGA
>JABCKE020002191.1:0-16134 GCA_013186425.2 Fusarium sp. NRRL 62610 | reverse complement strand
TACCCCCGCAGTCTGGAGACAATCCGGGGTCGAGATGAGCTCGGTCTGAGGGTGACAGACCCCAAGCGGGCCATGGAGAGCTACCAGTTTCTTCATGAGTATTCTTGGCTGGGGTAGCAATTGCTTCCGCTTGAGCCTCTTGGCAGGCCAGCGGGGGACATAAAACACGAGACTCAGAGAGGTGAGGGCACAGCCAATTCAGTCTTGTGTATTTTGTCCCCCGCTAGGCAGGCTGTCGGTTGCTGGGAACCGATCAATCCCTCTTACGCATGTTACCGTTTACGTCAAACTATCTGCGGGGCGAAGCTGTTGCTGCGGCTTATCACCCAATCAGACGGCGTCATTCCCGGCATTGCAGGAATGATTTTACGGGATCAACTGCGATTATTCGACTTTGAGGTCTGATGACAGGTCATCTACGACATGTTAGTGGTGCGGATATACAGCTTTCGTCATGTCTCCTCTTCTGAAGCATCCAACTAGCTGACTCTGTGTCAACCACTTTATCCACTGTCGTTCGGAATTGGCTTCACGATAACCAATTGCGACAAATGAATTCCGACATCATGCACGGCTCCTTATGCCTGATTTGACGATCCTCGACGAGTGAGGCCAACACACTAACACACGTCATATTGCAGATTTTGTGAGACCCATGCCGATGTTTTAAAGAACAAGTCCCCTCCATTCTTCTTTCACAACTCCTAGACTCTACGCTTCTCAACACAATCAAACCCAACCGCACCAATGGCGATGGTGCAAATTCCTCACCTCGTCGCCACCAAGGCGTCGAAACAGCTTGTCGTGAAAGGCAAGCCGTTTTTGATGCGAGCGGCTGAGCTGCAAAACTCGTCCATGACGAGCGCCGAGTACATGGACACGGTTTGGCAGAAGTTGGCTGATATGAATATCAACACCATCTTGGGTTGTGTTACTTGGGAGATGATTGAGCCGGTTGAGGGGACTTTTGAGTTTGAGGAGCTGGACAATGTGATTTTGGGTGCTAGGAAGCACGGGTTACACCTCGTTCTGCTGTGGTTTGGCTCGTTCAAGAATGGTACGTAAAAGCAAACTTGCAAGATATCTAATGCTGACAAAATTTCCCAGGACTATCAACTTATGTTCCAGGCTGGGTAAAGACAAACCCCAAACGCTTCCCTCGAGCAAAACTACGAAAAGCTGGAGGCATCCTCGAAACTGGAGACGTGCTGTCAATTTTCCACCACGAAGCTCCCGAGGCCGATGGGAAAGCTTTCCAGAAGCTGATGGCTCACATCAAAGAGGTTGATGAAGCTCATTCTACTGTCCTGATGGTTCAGGTCGAGAACGAGACGGGTCTTTTGGGCGACTCCCGAGATGGGAGCGATGCTGCCACTAAGAAGTTTTCAGAGCCTGTGCCAGATGAATTGGTTGACTTTCTAACCAAGGACTGGGACAATCTCCGCCCAGATCTGAAAAGGAGCCTTTCTGTTTTCAAAAGTCGTACAACCGATACGAAGAACTCTGACTGGGAGGCAGTCTTTGGGAAGAGTCCACAGACAGATGAGCTCTTCATGGCTTACCACTATGCCAAGTATCTGAATCAGGTCGCCGACAAGGGCAAAGCGGCATACTCAATCCCTTACTACACTAATGTCTGGCTTAATTACGCTGGAGAGGACTCGGATAACGACTTCCCAGTAATCGTTGGTGGTGGCGGAGCACCTGGTGAATATCCCTCTGGAGGAGCCACGAGCAATGTCCTCGACATCTGGCAGACATTCGCCCCAAATCTCGACTTTATTGCCCCGGACTGTTACCTGACAGACTATAACTCGACTTGTGTCAAGTATCGCCATCGAAATCAACCACTCTTCATCCCGGAGCAACGCCGAGACGACTACGGTGTTCGAAGAATCTGGATCGCGTACGGCTCATATGCAGCGATGGGCGTCTCACCTTTCGGTATCGATACTCTCGAGGGAGAGGAAGTAACAGCATGGACTAAGCACTATGGTTTACTCAAGTCTGTTTCTGCTGTTCTACTAGAATCACAGCGCCAAGGTGACGACTCGGTGGGCTTCTGCTTTGACGAGCTAAACGAAGATGGTTCGGATCCAAGCAAAGTCGTCATTCGTCAGTGGGGAGGTTTCGAAATCATCATCGAGAGATGCTTCGTCTTTGGAAAACCTGGCACGGGCTCAGGCATAGTCATTCACAAGGGAAAGGGCAAGTTTCTGCTCATTGGCAAGGGCTTCCAAGTCAAGGCTCGCTCGTTGAACCCGAAGGCGACTTTCACTGGGATTCTCAAGTTCAACGAAAAGACGGTTTCCGACGAAGAGGCTGGGACATTGAGAACTGTTAGGATGTTGAATGGTGATGAGACGAGGAGTGGTGGCTGCGTCATGATGCCTAACGAGGACCCTGATTATGGAGGGTTTCCGATTTGTGTTACTATCCCGGCAAGGACAATGATCTCCGAGGTCGAGTTCTATGACATTGAGGATTAGTAGAAAAGGTAGTCTAGTTCAAACCCAACTACAATGGACTTGCGGCTAAGAAATTTCAACAAGATGCTGAGCAAGACTGGTAATTGTGACACATTAGCAACAGAGGATCTTTGCATGTTGTCAAGGCAGAATGATTAGCAATGGATAGCCATATTCGTCAGAACTAAACAAGTGATATGTCAAAAAGTATTAGAGTGATAACTCACTAGGGAACTCTTCTACTATTAAAGTAGTAGTATTGAAGAATAGTTTAAGAAGTTGTGCCCTTTGGATTTCTCGTTTCTATCTTGACCCGCGTGGTTGGCTTGAATGTGTAGGGTAGGTGGATGTCAAGCCATGCGGGGACAATGCCGATCACGGCTTATCAACCAGTCACAAGCCTCCAAACCCGATCCTTGCATCTTGAGGCTTCCCTTCACCGAGGCCCTCGAGGATCCCCAGGCACTTCTCTGTTGAGTGTGGAGTATTTTGTCCACCATACATCTCTGTCTTGTGTCCTCTTATCTCGAAAAATCAAAGCATGAAACCACCCACAGCCTGCAGGCAATGCCGCGAGGCAAAACGCCGATGCATCCGTCGAGGTGCCGGTGAAGCCTGCGTATCCTGCGAGAGGAGAAAGCTACAGTGTGGGACTCGTACAACTCGCGATTCCACCAACATCCTCCCCAAACTGCCAAGACAAGTTCAACAGAGTCCGCCTCAAGAGTCCAGGCTATCACCGATACCTGAGCTTACACCCTTAATGGCCCAGGAGCTCGTGGAATATTACCTGGTCAAGATCCACGATCGACCCCACAGTCTCTTCCATCAGCCCACCATACGAGATAATGTACGCCATGGGACTATCAACAGAGCCCTATTGCTTTCTTTGTGCAGTATGGGTTGCAGATTTTCGGCAGACTATCAAGCCCAGAGTATGGAGTTGTCGCTCCTTGACGAATCAAAGCGCCTACTTCAAGCTGACCTAGAAAACATTTGCCTCGAGAATATCCAGACTTGCATACTCATTGCAAATCTATGCGCAAGTCACGGGAATCCTTCATCAGAAGCTTTATACTTTCGTACTTCATCCACTCAACTCGCACTTCTGGTTGCTAATAGCTTATAGGTATCGGGAATAGCATGGTTCAGATCATGCGTCTCAACTCTCCCACCTCAACAGGCTCAATAGTGGAGCGTGAAATTGAAAGGAGAGTCTGGTGGTCACTATTCATGGCTGACCGTTGGTGTTCTTCTGGTATCGGATTACCTCGTCAGATCAAAGATCTAGGCGGTAATATCGATCTGCCCATGGATGAGAGTGTCTTTCATTCTTTACCCAGTCATCTGGCCAGACATGAAGGCACCTGGAAGCCGGGCCTCTGGGCGCACATGATCTCTCTGGTCCAGCACTTTGGCCCCATACAAGACCTCAACCGACAAAGTGCTCAAGGGTGCTTTGATGGTTGGGAGCTTGATCGCACAGCAGCCGAACTATCTCAGAAGCTTGACCTCTGGGAAAAGATGCTCCCTACTGACGCCAAGGAAACAGAGCAGAACTTCCGTTTTCACCAAGCCAAAGGGACAGGAGGACCATTCGTCGCACTTCATCTCGGTTACCATCACTACTCAACACTCCTCTACTTTCGGTATCTCGAAGCTAGAAACTCACTGACTGAGCTTGGCGAGACTTGTGTCTCTCGGTGCAAGCATCACGCATCGGCTTACAGCGCACTTCTTCGCATGGCTCGGGAGACTGAAGGCTGCGAGGCGGTGTACCCGACAGTTGGCCATATGGCAGTCGTTTCTTCTTCGGTTCTCTTGCATACCTTGTTATTCGGAGATGAGAACGAATTGACAAACGCTCGTCGAGACCTCAACTCGAACTTTGCAGCTCTGATGGAACTCAAGCAGTACTGGGCCAACACAGCATCAATGGTATGCACATATTGACTTTTGACGCAACTTCCAATAGGTACTAACGGTATCAGATCTCGCGACTAGTCACCTTCCAGAATGTCTGTCTACTATCAGCCGAGTACACACATCGGTTAGACGGCTGGATGGTGCGGTTCTTAATCGAGCACTCTCTCCCATTGGCAGACAAGACTTTACAAACGGTGCCTTCTGGAATCGAAATGAACACGGACAGCCTGTCGATAAGAGCTCAAGAGTTGCAGCAGCAGGGGAGATACACAAACTTTGAGCTTTCTGGCCCGACGGCCTAGCCGCTCTCCCATCACCAATCCCACAAGAACGAGATGCGTGAACGAGCACGATCCTTCTTACAACCGAGCTCGGTTAGAATTCAAGTTAGACTAAAAAACCACATTTGCCCCCATTCCTTAATACCCGGCTATTCCCCAAACCCCATCATCAGAAAGGATCCCCAGTCGGCTAAATGCACGCAGATCACAACCTCGCCCAAGGTGCGGGCAGGACGCGAATTGGCGGAAAGACAACTAACCCCGGGTTTTTAGCTTGGACCCCCACAGCTTTGTCAGACGAGATCTTCGCAAGATCATGAGAACCGATGAGAGTCTTCGGGGTATTGGTATCCGGGTTCACCGTTGTCGTGACGGCTCGGCGTTGTTTACCCCGGATTTTGAGTGGGACGGTGAGACAGGGGTGAATATGGATAAAATGCCAGACCGCCGCGGGAATAATAACGGCAGGTGAAGCTGCTCGGTATGGTAGCAAAAATGGCGGCCTTGAAGAGACTTTGTTTGCTCTTGTTGCCAGCAGTGGCTCTTGGAGCCATTGACAGGTGAGGAGTCTTGTTTGTTGCACCTAACAGATCTAACATTATTAGGAAACGAATTGTTACGGAGAACAATATTGTTAGAACAAAGCTCATCAACAATGAGACCACACCTCTCCAAGTCGGCAACGGCAACTTTGCCTTTGGCGTAGATACCACTGGCATGCAGTCCTACCTTCCCTTCAACACGATGTCTGTGTGGGCATGGCACAATGACACTGAGCCTGAGGGGGCGTACGTTGTATTAGATCCGATATCTAAAAGCTTTAGCTAACCGTGATTAGTCCAATTGATGCCTACACTGGTGTGCCTAAATTGACGCATGGCCGCAATGTCTCCTACGACATTCCGGATCCCAATCTTCCAGACGTCTCTCAGTGGCTCATCGGAAACCCAAACCGCATCAACTTGGGCCGCATTGGTCTTCGATACAAGGACGCTACTCTGGCCGCAGACCAGATCTCAAACACCCATCAGGAGTTGGATCTTTGGAGTGGTGTCATCACCTCAACCTTTACGGTAGACGGCACAAAAGTCAAGGTCATAACACAGGCTGACTTTGACTCTGACGCTGTCACATTCGAAATTGAGTCGAAGCTCATTGACTCTGGAAAGCTCAAGGTCGAATTTGACTTTCCTTACCCGCCAATTCACACCACCAAGTACAAATATGAGGTCTTTGTCGGTGTTTACGACTTTCCGGCGAACCATACCACAAAGCAGGTGCGAGGTTCTAAGAAGGATACGGCACATATCTATCACGACTTGGGAACAAAGTACTACGTTAACCTACGCTGGCCAAACAAAACACCTCTTAAGTTGAAGAGACTCGAGTACGAGGACTCTGCTACAATCACTGCTCACCGATACATCTTGTCTCCAGATGACGGTTCAACTATCTCTTTCACAGCACACTTTTCCCCCGAGAAGAGAGTTCCTGATCTTCCCTCTACAATCAGAAAGAGAAACTCGGCTGAGTGGCACGAGTATTGGAAGAGGGGAGGTTTTGTCGATTTGACTGCTTCTACCAACCCTAACGCAACCGAGCTACAACGACGAATCGTCACCTCACAATATCATGTCCGCGTCAACAGTGCAGCTACTGGGGAGTCTCCTCAGGAGAGTGGACTGATGAACAATGGGTGGTATGGTACGTATAGCCGTCCCTTGAATATTAATTATGCCTAACTCGCCCAGGCAAATTCCACATGGAAATGGTTGTCTGGCACAACGCCCACTGGGTCTCATGGGGCCGCGACAAATTCTTCCACAACATATTCCCCGCCCTTTACGAAAAGCTTCTGCCGACTTCATTTGCAAGAGCTGAAGGAATGGGTTGGGAAGGAGCCCGCTGGCCTAAGATGACAGAGACCATTACTGGTAGAAGTTCGCCTGGCGGTATCAACGCCTATTTGTTGTGGCAGCAACCTCACCCCATGTACATGGCCATGCTCGCCTACAAGTCCCAACCTACTCGGAAGATTCTGAAGCGATGGGATCCTATTCTTGAGGCTAGCGCTGACTACATGGCGTCCTACGCATGGTATAATAAGTCCTCCGGCAAATATGATCTTGGACCCCCGTGAGTACTCGCCCTCATAAGTGTTAGTCCCAAGAAACTGACTTATGCAGCTCCATCGGTGTGACTGAGAACACGCCTGCTGCTGCTACACTCAATCTCGCCTACGAAGTAGCATACTGGCGATACGGACTCGACGTCGCCCGCGAGTGGAAGAAGAAACTCGGTCTCCCAGTCCCCAAGCACTGGACAACAGTGGCCAAAAAACTCGCCAAACCAACCCAAATAGACGGACTCTACGCCGTCTACGATGGCCTCAACGCCACGTGGTGGGAAGACCCAGCTCTCAACCGTGACCCCAGAAGCCTCATCATGCTTCAGGGAATTCTCCCTGATACACCTGCCGTTGATGAGAAGGTTGCTCGTCGGACGGCGGACAAGGTTTGGGAAGTCTGGACGGATCAGAATATTCGAGGATGGGGACGGCCTATTTTGGCTATTAACTCGGCTAGGATTGGGAACCCGAAGAGGGCTATTTATCATTTGACGGCTTATGACTACTGGAAGTTTGATGATGCGGGTAAGTAATTCTTCTATTACTCTAGCAGGGCCGGATTGTATCTGATTTTGGCCACTAGGATTCGCCATTCGAGGTGGTGATGGAGGCACACCACCACCATTCATGCCCGGAAACGCCGGTTTCCTTCTAGCAGGTAAAATATCCTTTGAAACCGCCCTTTAATGAGGTTCTGACGCTGATGATTTCATAGTTGCGTACATGGCAGAGGGGTGGGATGGCTCCAAGGGAGATGCCCCAGGATTCCCCAAGAACGATGGGTGGGTAGTCAAGCATGAAGGACTCCGAAAGGCGCTATAAGATGACGAAAACCAAATGACTGTTTTACTCCTCCTTAGAGATCTCACGGGAGATCTTGTATTGGCGTAGAGAACAATAGCAGTTCCACACTTGAACTCAATGCACGCAACGGGACTGTGACTTTCAAACGACAATGTTTAACGTCTATCCATATCTACCTTGAGTGGCTATTCTACTCCATTGTTTCCGAAACCTTTCTATGTATTCATTACGTCCTTGATGTTGAAATCCTGGGATTTTGCACGACCTCTAAAGAATCATGAAAACAAGATATGTGGCGCCGACGACCAGTCGTGCCTTCGCACCAGAAGCGAAGCCAACTACGCCGCCATTTGTTTCCTGGGTTGCTTCAGCTGTCTCCTCTTGGGCCGTATTAGAGGTAGTACCGGAAGTAGTCGTAGACGTAGAAGTAGAAGTGGTGCCAGTTTCGGAAGTCGACGAGTCAGTCTGAGTAGAAGCAGAGCTTGCCGTCTCAGAGCCAGCGGTTGTCTGGGTGAACTGATCTCCAGTGGTAGTCTGTGAATGATTAATTATATGTAAGATGTAAGAATGCAAGAGTCTTACCAAAGCTGTCGTATCAGTTACCTTGCCCGAAGCGGTCTCAACCTTTGCGCAAAGGTGTCTTTGTACATCACCGTAACCTATCATCCGAACAGTCAGCCTCTTTTCATCTCGACTTCAGCACAAATCTCGCCGTCACATACTATTGTAGGCATCAACTCCACAAACATCCCACACGCAGTCCTCCTCCTTCTCTACCCAATCATCCTCACCACACCAGCACTCAAAGAACTTGTCCTTGCCAAGTGAGCAGCTAGGGAAACTGCCATATTTCCTATAGCAGTCCTGAAAGCATTCGGCGCGGTCCTTTTCGAGTTCAGGGCTGGTTCCGGTAGTAGCAGCAGTGCCTGATGTCGAAGTCGGGGGCGCGGCATCTGGCGATATTTTTGTGGTGTCTTGGGCTGACGATGAGGCAAGCCCAGAAAGGAGTAGTAGAAAGGTCGATGCGGTTGACTTCATGGTGATAGTGTTAGACCACGGCTTCGGAGCTGACCGAGAATCAAGAAGAAATCGAGGTTCCCAGCGCTTATAAATGATATTTCCAAAAGCAAGGAAGCTTAACCCACGTGGTGGTGAAACATGCAACTAGCGACGCCACGGCGGGCTTCCTGCGTTGTTGATTGGCTAAATACGGGTCCTCGAGGCGGATTTGGAAATTCTGTGGCCGGCGAAGAAAACGCAGAGAACGCCTTGCCACCGAGGTCTCTTTACGAATTACCACTCCAAGCATGGGAGCCGAAACACACACATTGATGAATATAATGGGTTTTCCACCCTTATGCTATTCGTATGTACTAGTCTCTAATAGGTGCCGAGGTAAACGGAGTGCTCAGAATGCTGTGTAGCATGCATGGGTTATGGAAGACGCCTTCAAGGGGTGAACAAAGAAAACAGGGATTTTTTTAGTCTATCGCCCGCCATTTTGGCTTAACTGGCACAAAAATCAAACAACACCTTTTAGATCATGATCTAGTGCTGGCCCGAAAGCTCCTTCTCAACCTGCTCCTTAACCAGCTCCCTCACAGCCTTCCAGTCATTGCTGACATCAGAAACACGCTTGGGCTTCTTGTCAAGACCAACGAACTCTTCGGGAAGAACCTTCTCCTCAAAGTTAAAGTCCTTCTCATCCTTGAGAGCAAGCTCGACAGCGCCGGCGAACTTGGCAGGGTGGGCGGTAGAAAGAGAGATGTGAGGAACGTTGGGTCTGGCTCGCTGGAGAGATCGAGTGGAAGCGGTAACACCGACCGAAGAGTGAGGGTCGAGGATGTAGCCGACCTTCTCGTAAATCTCCTTGATGGTCTCGAGAGTCTGGGGATCGCTGACTCTCTCACTCTCGAAAGTCTTGCGTGCGCTGTTGAGGACATCCATGTAGACGGGTCCGAAGCCTCCCTTAACCTTCAGGTCCTTGAGCCATGCGCTGACCTCCTGACCTGCTTGCTTTCGGTTGAACTCGACATCCATGCCAACAGTGGCGGCAAACTCGTATGCCAGGAACCAAAGAAGTCGCTCGAAGTTGCTGGATACCAGAATGTCCATGGCAGGGCTGAGAGTTTCCTTCACACCATCCTCATGAGCCTTGACTCCATCTACCTCCAGACCACCCTCAGCCTCGGCACCTCGGGCAACGTGCTTCTCATATCGGCCGGTCTTCCAGAATCGATCCAGGATGTCATTCTCGTTAGTGGCAATGACAAGCTTGTCGACGGGAAGACCCATGCGGGTGGCAAAGTAACCAGCCAGAATATCACCCTATTTTAACCTATTAGTTTGAAAATCGTTGGACGGTGGAAAGAGTACTGACAAAGTTTCCGGTTGGCACAACGAAGCGGACCTTGTCGCCGATCTTGAAATCGGGGTTCTGCTTCGCAAGAGTGAAGTATGAGTAGAAGTAGTAGACGATCTGGGCGAGGATTCGAGAAAAGTTGATCGAGTTGACGGCGCCGAGCTTCAGATCCTTGTTCGTCTCAGGATCGCTGAACAGGGCCTTGACGATGTCCTGCAATGATGTTAGTGTCAGAATTCGTCTCGGATCGCGTAATTCGTACTTGGCAGTCGTCGAAAGTGCCTGTCACGGCCAGGTTGTGGACATTGGCATCGGTGCAAGTCGTCATCTGAAGTTCCTGGATAGGGCTGACACGGCCCTTGGGATGTAGAATGGTGACTGACACATCCTTCTTGCCCCGGAGACCGTGAATAGCGGCAGATCCGGTCTATGGAAGCATTAGTACCGCTTTTAATCCGGAATTTGAATATTATGGTGACTCACATCGCCGCTTGTCGCGCCGACAACAGTCAGATGGTGTCTGTCTACTCGATCGTCAGAATTTCCTGTTTTGGCCAAAATACACTCGGCATGCTGCCAAGTTCCACCATTTGCGCACCTCGTCCTTCCTTGCCCTCGTTCTTGCGGGCCAGAAGGTATTCGAAAAGGTTACCAAGGAATTGCAGGGCGCAATCCTTGAAGGAGTAGCTGGGTCCGTGGAAGAGCTCGAGGAGGTGGAGGTTGTCCTGAAGCTTCACCAGAGGTGTGACCTCCTTGGCGCGGAATGTCGAGTAACTTCGCTCGATGATGGCCTTCAGGTCGTCGGCGGGGATTTCGCTGCGGGAGATGTAGAGGCTGAAGATCTGGAAAGCGAGTTCGGTGTAGGAGAGATCCTTCCAGCTTTCCTGAGGTCAGTTGTTAGCCATTGGTCGCCGAGAAACGCATCGCGAGCCGTTAAGGACTATGGAACGGCGTCGCGCAACGCAAAAGATGCCATACGTACCCAGTCCTTCGCAGCTGGGATCTCATGGGGCAGGAAAAGACCGCCATCAGCAGCCAATCCCTTCAGGACAACAGTCTCGAAGGAGAGCTTAGAGAGGTCAGCAATGTACCAATGGCGCACAACGCGTCGAGGGAGCCTACACCATAGTCACCACCCCTCGTAGAGAGGTATACTTGTGACTCAGTATGCGTGGATTCGGATGCCATGATGTTTGCTTGGTTGCGTGGAAAAATCTTGGTGCCCCTCGTCGAGAAGAAGAGCCGGACTCGGCACCCCGCCGGCAGAAAGATGGTCCGGCCGAAATCGGAAGGATGGAGAAATCGAGTCAGGGGCGGGCCGAATAAGGTATGGTCCGTGTGCCGGAAGGTCCCGAGATTGATTCACTTTTTGACTTGTAATTGGGATTGACTGGATGAGGTTTAAGTGATAAATATTCCAAATAGGATACTTGAAGATATAAACTCAAAAATCTATGTGGTTTAGGATCAGAAAACTGTATTGTTGTGTCAACCGTGGCAGGTTAAGTGACCGGAGTGTTACTTCAGAACATGAGTCATGCGAATACAGCAACGCTGATTCGCTCAAACTCGTGTAAGCCACTGAAGCGAACAAACACAACAACCTATCGAGGTGGGAACTACGAAAGTTATGCCACTTCCAATGTATTTCTTAGCCCTGAATGCAGCAACCGTGGATTATGCTGGATCCAACTTTGTTGCCATCCATACCAAAGTACCCAGCTCGTCATGATCCATACACCAAGTTTCCAAGTCTGTCATCCAACCCTTCCTCGTCGACCCCTCTTCTAAATGCATCGTGTACCCCCGAAGGTGTGCAATCTTTAGATTCTCCTTAAATTGCCGCCGAGAAGCCTGACCCGCATATTGTCGCTGCCATTCAATGTTTGTTTTAGCCGCCCAAAGGGTACGCGTGCTGGGAAGGTGTACCCTCTTGCAGGCGTTTGTGCTAGACGAGGTACGGATAGCTATGTTGAGAAGCTCATTCATTGCATAGCAGAATGCCGTCACCCTAGGCGTTTTACGACATCCATCAGAATACAGTAGTTAATGTTGAAGGGAAGGGGGGACGTCTTACCTCCGCACACTTTCGTTATAGATCCATTCATGTCGACCAGGGATAATGTCAGGCTGTCCAAATCGTCCCACGTCCACGAGACTCAGCATTGAGTTCATCATTGTCTGTCAGTTCTCGTCAGCGGAGCAATGCCACTCATTCTAGATGGAAAGACTTACGCCCAAGGTTTGAACGACCGACTTGAGATAATGCTTCGGAACCAATGCAGCTTCTGAGATGTGCAGAACCGTGTACAACACAACCACTTGAACTGCAGCTAGTAGCGTCTCCTTATTATATGATTCATACTTTGTAGGGATCAAACTTTAGCGGCTGAACGCTCCAGACTCGTCATGCACACACGCTTAATGCGACGACTCACCTCGTGGAAGAGCTTTTGCTGCTCTATGTAAATGGTCCGCCAGATAAAATCCCTATTCTGATGGATACTCCCTTGGGATATTTGGATAATGCTGGCACATGCTGCGAAAGGCGGTAGAAGACACTGGTGATGTCCGGACTGTTGACACTGTACTTCGTCCCCGCGGCATGGTGGGCTGATGAATGGGGGTAGACTCAGACCGTTGATAAGCATTTCAGGATAGCTTTGGATTGTCCCCAGCATGACTTTTGAGGTCAAGTTTGCTTCTGCTGTTCTCGATCTCCGTAGGCGGAGTAACACGTCATGGTCCGCAAGGCTAGAGTGCTCAAAGTTTGCCCTCTTAGATATCTCGGTATTTATGTCGGCGATGATATCGGTAACGATGTCTGGATTCGTGTCGAACGCCGCTGCTGAGGGCGTAGATGGATAGTCGGGGAAGCCTCTGCCAAACCAAAGCCTTTCATCGATATTGCAAGTCTCGGCGGACCATTCAAAGCCCTCATGATTCTCGCCGGGACCGGCACTCACGGAAAACTCAGTTGCTTGTGTATAGGCAAACCTGTCGTTGTTAGACACGCATTCCAGGGTAGCGGATGGGGTTTCCTGGCAATTGTGAGTTTCGTCTAGGGGGACACGTGAAGCCTCCGATATGGCAGAGTAGCAGCATTGCCGTCTACGACGCTCACATCGAGTACACCGTGGCTGTTTCCGGTCACAGGCTAATTTTGAGGACCTGCATTGATGGCAAGCCTTACGCCGGAAGTTCGGCATGCCTTGACCTGTTGTGCCGATTCTGATGGGATGCTTGCTTCGGCAATACGTGTGGCTGGAAGCACGAGTCTGGTCTGCTGACAATCACAGTCGGTATTGGATGGATTCCTGCTCGGAAAGAGCTAAACTAGGTACCTTAGGCTTCTAGAATCCTAGGTCAGTTTAGGCACGTGCGCAGCAAGTCCCGCCATCAGCCGCTGGCTCCGACATTGACATGGATTCGACACGCATCACCAATCCGGCTTTTGGCGGAGCGGGTACTAATCTCGGCGTTTCCTCTTGTGTGATTGGGTATACTAGGATTAGAATTCCATGGGATGTCGGGGTTTCGAAGCGGAAGCAACGCCATCGGCTTTTGAGAAGATGGCTTAGCACACTTTTGTATGCGTTGAAGTGAGTGATCCCTGGACTATGTGGATTTGATTGCCCATTAGAGTTCTATGCCGGCGGTCAGGAGTAGTTTCGTAGGCAGGACCAAGTCCTTGTTGCACGAAAATAAAAAAAAAGGTGACTTGAATTATCGAGTATAAAGATAACCATACAGTCTACCTAGAAACCAAAAGAAACCAACTTAGTTGAGCTCATTAAACGATCACCCATAACTAACATTTCTCTTTTCGATATCATCAGTATCACCCCTATCAACTCTCAATTCTATCAAACTTTCTTCACTATGTCTCCCGTCGAATCGATCAACAAAAAGTATGAAGCCGAACGTGAAAAACGATTCAATGCAATCGCGTCCGGACAAGGAGGACGTCTCAAGTTCAGAAGCAGTCCTCTCACAAGTAATCTGGATCAAGATCCATGGGCTGACTACGACAATCTCGCCAAGCAAACGCCACCATTGAAAGACGGATCCAATATCCGGTTCCTGATCCTCGGTGCCGGCCACTGCGGGATACTGTTCGCCTACCATTTGATCGCGGCTGGATTCAAGCCCTCGGAAATCGTCATTATAGACAGTGCCGGCGGTTTTGGAGGCACATGGTACTGGAACCGTTACCCAGGCCTGACGTGCGATGTCGAAGGGTACTGTTACTTGCCGCTGCTCGAGGAAACAGGATTTGTGCCCAAGCATCGTTACTCCCAAGGCGAAGAGATTCGGCGAAATGTTGAAGGAATTGCCGACAAGTTTGGCATCCAGGCAATGTTCTGCACTAAAGCGAAGAACGCCGAGTGGGACGACGATCAGAAGCTATGGGTTGTCAAGCTTGAGCGCAACCTGGGCCCAGACCACCAAGTGTTGAGCGGCGACTTCGTCGTTCATGCACAGTTTCTCATGCCTGCTGGCGGTCTCTTCTACTCCCCCAACGCCCCTGACGTTCCGGGCCTCGAGGCGATCATGAACAACCGGGAGGTTTTCCACACGGCTCGCTGGAATTATGCATACACCGGCGGCTCCCCCTCTCAACCAGACATGGTCAATTTGCAAGATAAGAGGGTTGGAATCATCGGCACAGGTGCCACCGCAGTCCAGGTTGTTCCAGAACTAGCCAAATGGGCCAAGCACCTATATGTGTTCCAACGCACCCCGTCCTATTGCGGCCCCCGAGAACAGGTCCAGACGATTCCTGAGAGCTGGGAGAAGGTTGCCAGCGGACCCGACTGGCAGTACGAGAGGATGAGAAACTTGAACAAGTTCCTCAACGACCACCCGGAAGTGACTGCCGACGATGATCTTCTTGAAGATGGTTGGAGCCGTTCCCGCCCGTTCTCTGGAATTATTGGCAGTCCACGTGCAAAGGATGTCACCGTCGACAACGTCCAGAGCCATGTGCGTCGCATGCTGGAACAAGATGCCGAGATAACCTCGGAGCTCCGCAAGCACGTCGAGCGGGAGGTGGAAAACTCGGAGGTGGCTGAGAAGTTGAAGCCATGGTACCCAGGCTGGTGCAAGCGTCCGACGTTCCACCAAGAATACCTCAAATCCTTCAACCTCCCCAACGTCACTCTGGTCGATACAGACGGTCAGGGCATCTCGGCTTATACCAAAAACGGAATTATGGTCGGTAAAGGTGAATCGGCCAAGGAATACGATGTTGATGTGTTGGTGCTGGCTACGGGTTTTGCAACGACCACTGGCGTTGACGGAGATCCATCGCAGGTCCTGGGTATTCCTATCCGGGGCCGTGGCGGCCGTAGCCTGACTGACAAGTGGGAAGCAGCCGACTTTGCCACGTTCTTTGGCGTCGCTACCAACGGCTTTCCCAACCTGTTATTCTACACTTCGAAAGGTGCCACTGGCTCAGCCAACACGACGTATCCACTGAGCATCGCCGCGAGGACAGCGGCACATATTGTCAGCAACGCAGTCAAGCAGTCTTTAGATGCCAGCAGGCTCGAGGTTGAAGTCAGCAAGGAAGCAGAACGATCCTACACGGAAGGTCTCCAGGAGTACAAGGCGTGGTACGCCGTATTGCCATACTGCACTCCCAATTACTTCACGGACTATAAGAATCTCGCCAAGACTGACAACGAGAAGAAATCATCAGTGGGGTGGACGCTTGGAACAGTCGAGTTCGAGAAAGCTGTTACCAAGTGGGCTGATGGTTCCCTTGAAGGTTTCGTTATACGAGGATAAATAGGCAGATACATGTACGTTGCAACCTAATAAGGATAGGCAACTAGAGTCTAAAGGTTGGGGATTATAGGAGGATAGTAACTAAGTCGGCAAGGCCACTGTGTTAGCATTGGGATATGATGCTATGATGTGTTGGAAATGTGTTCTTTATTATAGTTAAAGTCGGGATAACCAATGACGAAGATCGTAACTAAGTAGGCAGTGAATTATGCTTTAATATAATTATTACCCTTATGCTTTCGAGCGGATATAAAAGTATAAGAGGAGTTTTTTAAGCGAGTTAGTAATTAATAATTAAAGTACTGTATAATATACCTATTCTTAACTGTTATAGATTATGCCCAACGTAGCCCTACAAGGCCGTAGTCAAGC
>JABCKE020002190.1:0-20751 GCA_013186425.2 Fusarium sp. NRRL 62610 | reverse complement strand
CCCCGAAGCCGCCCCAAGAAGCTGGTGATCGTGGCCAAGTACCTATTGGCTATTCAAATCCGAATCGTCAGGATGCCTATCGAGGTAGCCTGCCTCAACAGCCTCCAATTGATCGCTCAGGACCAATAAATATGCAGCCCACGCTTCCTAGGTTGTTCCAGCAAGAAGCTCCCGACGCTTCCGCATACTCATATCGCAGGCCCGAGGAAACGGCACCACGACCTGTATCCTATGCTCAACCAGGCGTTCCGTCCATGTCCCAACCGCCAAGCTATATCCCGCCTGGTGGGCCTGGAGCACCGGCACCCTATCCTCCATCTGCCCGGCCAACAGGAGCCGAGAACCAGGCAATGACTTCGCCCAAATCGCAAAGGAAAACCAAAGGCCATGTGGCTTCTGCGTGCGTTCCTTGCAAACGAGCTCATCTTCGGTAAGTGGCAACTCGTGTGAAGATAACCCCTTACCCCTGAGCCTCACATGCTGACTTGCTGATAGTTGCGATGGTATGTGTCCAAGTATTCTTCCTTCTTGCCAGGCCCTGAGAGCAGTTGTGCGATTGTGGTATCCCCTTCCTGTTGTGTGCTGAAGCTTTCTCGGAGTGTGTGGGTATCGAACCATGCTTTTGGATAACATGGGCATGATTGTACTATGCCCTCGCACACTAGTCCGATTGGCATGGAAGCTTCCGATAAACAACTCCCCATAAGAGAAGGTGTCTTTGTGTTGGTGCAGACGAGGCTGGGGTCCAAGGATGGGAGGCCTGACACTCGCTGCTCTCAGAGGACCACTTGGAGTTTTAAACGATGCAAGATGATGATTCAGGGGCTAATGTTGAGAATAGCACAACGGCCATGCTCAAGATGTGTGACGAATGGAAAGGAAGAGTCATGTGTGGATGTTCAACATAAGAAAAGGGGCCGACCACGGTTAAGGGACGATCGAGATACGCGTTATGACCCATCCAGGTTTCCGCACCCTCAAGATGCTGCAGCAAGGCGACCGCTAAGCATATACCCTTCGGGTGTACCAATAGGCCCTGGGTATGCCGGTGCCCCTTTTACGGACTGGTTCTGCCATTTCGCTAACCACTTGAATCAGAGAACACATGGCTCCCAGGTACCTCGAACGAACACCGAACACCGACCCCAGCCCTTACCCAGCACCTTTGCCTCCTGCTGCCAGAGGTGGAGAACCCGTGGCTTTCCTAAATATGAAGATGGACTTTGCCAAGACATCGCCGGCTTTTACTGAGGCTGTGGGACACCCTGTTCTTCACGGACAGAACTTGAGTGATGTTGTTGCTCCATCAGATAGGGACAAGGTGTTATCGATTCGAAGTCAACTCATTGAAGAGCAGACAAGAAAGGAACCGAATTACCTCCCTCCTATACTCGCTCGGCTCGACCACATCATCCAGGGACTTGGATTTGGGGCAGATGATATCGGGCGGTTCCAGCTTGACCGCCAAGAGTACTTGGTATTCAGAGGTGTCGATGGCCAACCGAGGCAATTTCCTATCCGTCTTGGCCTTGCAAAAGAGGGATCCATCTATTTCGTGGTCATGATGCTCAGCCTGAGATATCCTTTGCCGCCTTCACCTATCTCGCGAGAGGTGGCGCATGCCTATGGTTCTCAACCGCCGACTCCCCAGGCTGCCTATAGTCAGCGAATACCGCCGCCAGCGCCAGTGCCAGCGCCGCCACCCTTTGACCCGACACGAAGCCGATTCAATGACATGCCCTTGGTATCTCGACCGGCCCCTGGGCCCTCAACCCAACTGCCAACAAATCTGTCTCCCCGCATTGCTGTTGGCGCTGGAGCGACGTCGTATGCGGCATCACCTAGTCGTACCGAATATGCAGGCCCACCGTCATATCATGTTCCCCGAAGCGAACTACCCCCTCCGAGCGGACCACGGCCACAAGCGTCGTTTCAGCTTCCACCGATCCGAGCCCAACCAGATCAGCCTGGGGCACGCCCATCGGGGGAGCAATCATGGCCTCGAGGGGACCGGCCGGGTCGAGTTGATATTGGGGGCCTGATCGACAAGCCTGATGCTCCAGGAAGGCCGCGGTAGTGCCACAAGAAGTCCTAATGACGAGGCGCAAGGGGACAGCGCCATACTGATGATGAAGGGACAGTTACCGTATACATGATGAAGAGAAACCCCGAGTGCGATGTTTGATTTTTTTGATTTTGGGTGTGATGGGATTTCGTGTCTATAAGGACACCACAGCATGTACAGTAGTCCTATCGGTGTGATGCACCACATATACCGTTTTTTGTTTTGTTGCAGGAGCGAGGAAGCCAGCAAGGTATGGATGGGTTCCTGTCAAGGAGGCTGTTTCGGGCATTTCCAGCCGGCGGCGTTGGGTTGTGTTGAGGAGGTTGAAATGGCCACAGGCTTGCAGGGCCGGACAAGTGGCCGGATGACTGGTTGAATTTGATTTTAGCTGACCCCTCTGTGTTGGGCAGCTCTGTATGAGGCTGTGTTCCTTGATGAAAGAGAAGCTCTAGATGAGCGGCGTGATCGGTCCCAAGCGTTGGTGAAGTCTGCTGGAAGTTGTTGCATTTTGAAGGCGTTCTCAAGTATACCCAGGAGAGAGATCCAGTTACAAAGGAAGCGGAGAGGTGGGGGGAGGAAGAACTCGAGCTAAGAAGAAGGGCGATGCTGGCTAACCGGTATCAAGGCAGACGTGCAGATGAGGGTTGGGCAGCAAAGGGGACCGAGAGGGGCAACATGTTTGTTGATGCGTCAAGGACACACTGGGACCTATGATGAGGGGATGGTGCAGGCTTCCACACGCGGGACAGGGAGAGAGAGGGAGAGTGCAAGGTAGAGGATCTCGTTGTGAATACTCAAGGACAATGTTGAAAGCAATCATGCGACGTCCCACGTGTTTGGTGCTGGTTACACAGCGCAACAGGCATTGATCCCTGGCGAAGGATCTGATCTCACAGCAAAGCAGCAGTTGGAAGGGAACGAACGAGAGGGGGGAGGGGGGAGAGCGACAGATTGGCGCAGAGATGAGGCGGCCAGGGGATTAGAGCCGAAGCCACCAATGAGGCGGCTGGAAAGACACGGCAAAGGGGACAGAGGAAGCGGGAAGGGCAGGCAGTTGAATGGATGGATGCAGAAACGTTGCGCGTGTGGTTTGTGATACCAAACCTGTGGCCAATGCGGCCAATGCCCGGATTTATCATGGGAACGAACGAGGGAGTCAGTCATTCAGTCAGCGAGCGGGTGAACAAGGGTTCCCTGAGAGGGGGGCGTGTGATGTATGGAGGGATGCGCGCGCGTCTGTGTCTCGATGGCCGCGCTCCTTTTATTTTTATTTTTAATTCTCCGAGAGCCCTACAGGACGGCCCGCCCCCTCCACTCCCGCGCCCGGAACCTGGGCTTGCGTGGTGGCCGCCGTGTCGGGGGATGGATGGGGATTGGGGAGACAAGAGGAACCCGGATGCCGGATGCGCAAGTCGGAGGCGGGTCCGGCGCCCCGACGATGTGGCCGGGTCTTGGCTGACTGGGGCGGAGGCGGAGGCGGCGTTGGCTCCACGGTGGTGGACATCGCGGGTTGTGGGTACAGTCAGTGAAGCAGCATTTTGTAGACAGGTTTTTTTATTATTGAACAAGGTACCTATATCTCCAAACACTCTAAGTATGAATAACGCCTCGCAGTGAATATGTGCTGGCAGATATGGTCCATCAACTGGGGGGTATTGTATGTAATTCGACAATCTGACCACCCTCCCCCTCTAAAAAAAAACAGAACGGACAAGACGGGGAAACAAATTTGTCGAAAAACGACGATAATTCGGCGAGGGGAAAAGGTAACGACGAAACATTGGGGGTGTTATAGTAAATTGTCTCGTGGGAGATCCATCTCTTGCATTTTTTTCGACCCTTTTGCACCACGGCAGGACATTGTATTGTTTGGCCGACCGAAGAAGGTGCCTCCTCAACTGCTTAGGACTTCTTGAGTCACTGTGGTACATCTGGAATCGGGGGTCTTTGCTGGAGAGGAGCAAGGTTTCCGGAGTCCATGGCGGCGAGATCGATGTCAAGGTCGTGCATGGACGGGGTGGGGCTGGGTCCCATGTGTTTGAAGGTGTGGGAGGGAGCTGGAGCTGGAGGCTGGCCGGCGGCAGGAGCAGGCGACGTTGTGCGCGTGCTGGAGGAAGTAGATCTGATAAGCGAGAGAGTTCATGTCAGCAAGGAGCGTCTACCGGAAGCGCGACTCGAGAGAGAGCTGGGAGGCATAGGGGAAGAAGAATCGTACCCAGTGTGGACGAGAAGAGATGTGGGGGTGTTGGAAGCAGGCATGGTGAAAAATGGAAGGTTTGAAATGTTGAAGCTTGAGGCGTGTGATGGATGAGGTGTGATGTTGTTCGCGGTGGGCGTTTGCCAGTAGGGCGGTCGTGGATATTTGTAGTCCTGAGTGCAAAGGAAGAACCTTTAGTCTTTTGAGAAGGAACAGGAACAGGAAGGAACAAGAGTAGGAAGGGGAGTAGAAGTAGGCCTGGGTTTAAATAAACTACGTTTTTTTTTTGCGAACCACGAGACGAGGCAGATGGTCAGCCAGATCTGAATGTAAATGATGGACTTGTTATCACTGCTCATTTTCAACTGATGACCCTTTGTAAGTGTGATCGTAGTACCGCAATTGTTGAAGTGGAAAAAACATAGCCATGACGACTACTTGGTGGTGGATTTGTGTCTGCACAGCCGTGTTTAGGCTGCTAGGCTGCCACCACCTCGGAGTACCCGGTACGTGAACTTCACTCACAGCTGTGTTGATTGCAGAGGTATAGACTTCAAGGAAGTCCGTAAGCATCTTGTTAACGTTGGGTTGTCACTTGTGGACCTCTCAGAAGCCTCATGTTCCTGACTGGCGGTCCCTGACCTGCGGTTCCTGAGCACATGATAGACAGTCAGTGGTAAACTTGCATTTTGTCTCAATGATTCAAGTCTGACAGACGCAATGCAACCCACCACCCCGGAACAGCGCGAGACAGTGTCGTAAAATGATTGACAAGCAGTTGCAGATTTGCGATTGGGAATTCAGCGGAGAGAAGAGAGAAGCACAGAGAGCGCGCGTGCCCCAGATGCCCCCAACTGCCACACCGGAGAGTTTTTCACTGTCTCACTTTGTTGTGGTAATACCCGGTTACCTTACCAGTCATCCAGGCAACAATAGGCCTTTTTGCCACCTGCCGAGCGGTGAAGCGAGTAAAAAACCGAATTTGGAGAGGATTTGCAGGCGTTTCTCACCATCTGTAGGTGATGCACGAAAGGAAAAGGGGGCGCATGTTGTTGTTGTCTCAACGCTTGGGGTACCGTGAGAAAGAGAGAGAAGTGGATAAAAGCACGCGAACACGCGCCACAAGCTAGACGCCCAGCAAGAGAGTTGAAATTACAGAGAAAGGAGAAAAAAAAGGCAACACGGGCTGCGGGGCCCAATATGAGAGGGAAGAAGAGAAAGAACAGAGAGGCAGTGAAAGGGGCAGTGAAGGGGAAAACATGAGTCAATATACAGAGATTTGAACTATCATATTCCACTGGGCTAATCGCTGGGCGAACTGAGAGGCTGTGCTGCTGAAAGCCTCTCTCCAGGCTAACTTGGACATTGAATCAACGAGAAGGAAAATGCTCACAAGGCATCTTCATGGAGGAAATGTTTGCTAATTCCGTCCCTTCTTTGCGATACAGAATTTCACATGCATGCAATGTGCATTTGAAATGTGCAAGAAAAAAAACATCCCGGTGCCATTTGAGACAGTGTGAATGGGTCAGGTACCTGAATTGCACCACGCCAATGGATGTCACTGGCTCACAGAGGGAGTCACCTGCTTCTGCTCCAACAGTACCTACCTTAGCTTTGCATCATAGCAAACCAGTGCATGGCCAAGTCTGGAGGATGCCGCGGGCCGGGGGGGATGGAGAGAAATTGAAGTTGAGGTCGGGCCATCCCATCCCCGCGCGCACGATCCCTCGTATTCATTCACAGGGCTGATTCCATCACACGGACCTCTTGAGCTAATCTGTATCCAGATCTTTGTGCTGTGTTGGGACCAGGTTTCTTCAGGGCGAAGCTAGCTTGCAGAATGATGCGTTGTTCATCAGCGAAGAAAAAGAAAAGAAAATCATGATGTTGGATCATAAGGCGAAATAGAGTTCGGGCGTAAGCTGACGCAGCCCAGTAAGGCGATTCAGGGGAATTCTCATTCTTGGTGTTTGGTTTGCTGCTGCACCTGCAATTGCGATTCGGTAGTATTACAGGTACCTACCTACAGCAGGTACAGCAGGTACAGCAGGCAGACGTTGTATCACGTGCCACGCATTGGATGCCCAGCTGCCCGTTCCTTCCACTGAGGCCACCAGCTTTCATCCGACCACCAGGTCCTTGTCACCTCAACGGATTGCTTGGCTTGAGTTACGATCAACAACGCAGTTCGTGGTCTCCTGCATGAACGCGCCTATTTGATTTACCCGCATCTCTTCCTCTGGACAACGTCAGCTAGGTCAGGCCACCACGGACGGCCGAACAACCCGGGCGCCCCAGGGGAAACGAGAGATGAGACAACAACCAACAAGCAAAGCGACATGAGATAAGAGACATCAACCAAACCCGCACATGACCGTGCTTCTTGCGTTACTAGTACCATTTCCATTTCCATCTTCACGCGCATCTACCTCCCTGAGCTTGCATCTTTTCGCTGGGCCAGTGCGTCGAGACAACACAGCCCCCGGGCGCGAGGGCGTACTAAGCCTTGCTTGCCCGATTCACATACACCATGGCTGATATCCAAATGGGAGGAGTCCCAACATTCGACAACGGCATTTCTCATGCTGGCACCAAAAGAAAAGCCGAAGATGATACCGACAAAGGCAGTGGCCCTCGAAGAATAAAGGTAAGCGAACTATCTGCGGCTGCCTTGGTGCCTTGGTCACAGGTGTGGCTCATCTCTCAGGCTAACATGAAGCCCAGGCACTTGACCCAAATGTCGTCAATAAAATCGCCGCCGGTGAGATCATTGTGGCTCCTGTCCATGCTCTCAAGGAGCTCATTGAGAATGCCGTCGATGCGGGCGCCACTTCCTTGGACGTGATGGCCAAGGATGGAGGCCTGAAGCTCCTCCAGATCACCGACAATGGCTGCGGAATCCAGGTGAATGACTCTGCCACCACACGCGCATATGACTCACAAGGCTGATTTCCAGCGCAGAGAGATGATTTGACAATTCTCTGTGAGCGCCACACCACCTCCAAGATCAACTCTTTTGAGGACTTGGCCTCCATAGAAACCTATGGGTTTAGAGGCGAGGCTTTGGCCAGCATCAGCCACATTGCCCATCTGTCTGTCACCACCAAGACCAAGGACTCTGACCTCGCCTGGCGGGCTCATTACCTCGACGGCAGACTGACGGCCCCAAAACCTGGTCAGTCAGCTGAGCCAAGAGGTGTGGCGGGCCGTCCGGGTACCCAAATCACAGTTGAGGACTTGTTTTACAATGTGCCCACTCGGAGAAAGGCCTTTCGGTCCACTGCTGACGAGTTCAACATGATTATTGACATGGTTGGTCGATACGCGGTGCACTGCAAAGGCGTTGGCTTCACCTGCAAAAAGGCAGGCGAGGCATCGACTAGTCTGTCAGTACAGGCCCACGCTACCGTCATTGATCGCATTCGCCAAATTCACGGTAGCAGTGTGGCGAATGAACTTCTAGAATTTGCGACTTCAGAAGACCGCTGGGGTTTCAAGGCCGAGGGCTACGCGACCAATGCAAACTATTCTGTCAAGAAGACGACGCTGCTCCTCTTTATCAATCATCGATGCGTCGAATCAACACACATCAAGAAAGCGGTGGAGCAGACGTATAGCAATTTCCTGCCCAAGAATGGCCATCCGTTCATTTATCTGAGCCTCGAGATCGACCCGGCGAGGGTCGACGTCAATGTCCATCCTACCAAGAAGGAAGTCCACTTCCTCAACGAGGATGAGATCATCCAGGCTATCTGCGAGCATATCGAGTCAAAGCTGGCCGCTGTTGATACAAGCCGAACCTTTATGACGCAGACTCTCCTTCCCGGTGCAAAGCCTGTTGAATCAACGCCACAGACAGAGTCCGACGGAACTCCTAGCCTAAGAACGCCGGCAACGAAGAGAGCTCGAAGAAATTCGAATGACCTGGTTAGAACCGACACTGCTGAACGGAAGATCACATCCATGTTCGCTAGGGCTGGTCCGGGCGAGTCCACGGGGTCTACTGATCATGCAGCAGATACAGCTGCGGCACCCGAAGCTCTGGAATACGAGACGGTGGATCGAGAAACGGTTCAATGCCGACTGAACAGTATTAAGCAGTTGAGACATGACGTTCGAGAAGACATGCATAATGAGTTGACAGAAATCTTCTCGTCTCATACCTTTGTTGGTATCGTTGATGACCAGCGTCGGCTCGCGGCGATCCAAGGAGACGTCAAGTTATATCTGATCGACTACGGCCGAACATGTTTCGAATACTTTTATCAACTTGGCTTGACAGATTTTGGTAACTTTGGTATCATCAGGTTCAGCCCTGCTCTGGATCTCCGCGAGCTGCTTCGAATGGCAGCTGAGACGGAGAAGAATGCTATCGCCTCGCTTGACGAGGACTTTGACGTTGAAACTTTGGTCAACCGTGTGGCAGATCAGCTCATTGAGCGTCGCGAAATGCTTCTCGAGTACTTTTCTCTTGAGATCTCCCCTGCTGGCGAACTTATCTCACTGCCGCTTCTTATCAAGGGATACACTCCACCCTTGGTCAAACTCCCTCGCTTTCTGCTTCGTCTTGGTCCTGCTGTTGATTGGACGGAGGAGAAAGCGTGTTTTGAAAGCTTTCTTCGTGAGTTGGCCACTTTCTACGTCCCGGAGTCGTTGCCAGCATTGCCGGGTGACCCAGAGAGCCTTCGTGAGGAGAACATTGCCGAAGAACTACGTGCTCGTCGCCAGCATGTGAGGCACGCCGTGCAGCACGTTTTCTTTCCAGCGTTCAAGGCGAGACTGGTGGCGACCAAATCACTCATGCAAGATGGAGTGCTCGAGGTTGCAAGTTTGAAGGGTTTATATCGGGTGTTTGAACGGTGCTGAGAGACATGGGAGTTTCTAGAGGTGGGACTTGGAACCTATCACCTCCGGTTGAGTGGTTTGATATGTTGGAACTGGCGAATATGGGAGAAGGTGCTGGCTATTGGGATTAACTTTGAGGACAAAGTAGATGGAAGCGTAAGCTACAAGAGTACATGGGGCGTCTTCTAGGTCACTTAGGGGCTACATGATGAGTTTAAAGAGCCTTGCTTGCGGCATATATACCAAAATTCATATTCTCATCATATTAAAAAAACAACAACTTTTATTTAACCTTAGGCCTCGGGCTTGTTCTTCCTCTTATACGCCAAGAAACGATTCAAGTTGAGTACAGCCTCGTCCGCACGTAGACGCAGCTCGCCGTGGGCGCGCTTGTCGATGGTCTTGACCATGGCGCGTGCCTTGGGGAGCACCTCGTCGAGGTGCTTGACAAAGTTGTCCTTCCAGAAGACGTCATTGTCGTACGAGTAGCCCTCGTCGGCGTAGACGTCAAAGACTTGGTTGAGGGCCTCGACGGCGTCGGCGGGTGGCGTGGCGGGTAGACCGGCGAGGAGGGTGATGAGGAAGGTGCCGACATCACGGTTACGGCTCAGGGGCGCGGGATCAAGGGCCAGCTGGCCGAGGACGCCGATACACTTTACGCTCAGGGCCTGGAAGGGATCCTCAGGGTCTTCGGCGGCGGGGGAGCCCTTGGTGGCCTGGTAGAGGGCGATGAAGCGGCGGTGCTCATCAGCAAAGGGAGTCGAGGGCCGTCCACGGAGGGAGCGGGCGACGGCCCATGCGAGGCCGGTGACATGTGTCGCGAGACCAACGTCGGCAGTGTCGGTGGCGAGAATAGGGGCGACGACGCCGGTCCAGAGGGCGCGGCCGGCAGGGTCCCAGGCGGCTTGGATGGGAGCGTTGTGCGGGTCCGAGAAGTCGATGAGTGAGACTGACCAGGCGATGTTGCTGAGGGCAGCGAGGGCGTGGGACTGGAGGCGGAGGGCTGTGTCATCCGAGGGGGAGAGGGAGGCTACACGGATGAGCTCAGGGAGAGCAGTATCGATGAGGACCTTGAGAACAGGGAGATCGTCGATGTTGCCGTCTTCTTCCTCCCTGTCGGCACCTGTTACCATCTCCATGTCGGCTTCCAACTCGTCCTCATCCATCTCATCGTCATCGTCGGCCATTTCCTCTCCATCAGACACTCCATCGGCATCACCCATCTCCTCGTCGTCCTTGGCCTCCTTCTTTTCAGGCTTTGGTGGTCCATCAACATCTCCTGATGTGTTGAGTGTTGTTCCAATAGAAGCGAGAATCTCGAGCGCCAGCTGTTGACACTCGACGGGGTTCGCCCAGCCGACGGCGTCCGAGGTTTGGCCTGGCTCATAGGTCTTGATGGCCTGTGAGAGAGTGGGGATAAGAAGAGAATCGTCGGCACCAAGAGCTAGATCCTGGCCCTCAAGTGCGGCGAAGAGGTTATGCAGAACACCACAGGCAAGGATGCCGTCACTGTTGGCCTTTTTCCTCAGTGAGAGAAGGGTGCCATATGTGCGGTGCTCCTTAGAAGCGACAACCTTGTCAGAAAGCTGCTCGTTGTCCTCGCAAAGAATCATGAGACAAGCCAGGGCATCGCTCCTTAGTGAAACAATCTCAGGGTTGCTGGCCAGTTCATCAGATGTGAGGAGGAAGAGGAGGCGAGTGATGATGGAGTTGCGGGAGATAGCCTCGAGGATGTCATCTTGAGCTTCAGCGAGAGCAGTCAGAAGTGAAATGAGTGATGAGGCAATGCTAAGAATGGCTGTCTGCTCAGGCTTGGAACGCTTCTGGAACTCTAGCTCTTTGGAGAGTAGCAACTCGGTAATCTAGTTTCATGTGAGTTGATGTGTGTACTTTCCGTCAGACTGAAACATTTGACTTACCGACTTGGCCGCAAACTCAATAGCAGTAAGAACATCAACCCGATAAAGATGAATACAAAAATCAGGTTCCTCCTCCTGAGCAAGAACCTGCAAGATCCCCCACCCAGCAGCACGGCTCTCGAGAGCAGCGTCAGTAAGGGTCTGATCCAGGACGGTCCTAACGATCTGCTCTCGCAGGAGAAGCTTGCGACACCTCCCATCCTGGATGATGCTCGAGACGGCAGTGGCCGCGGCAGCGCGGGATTTCGGGTCAGAGCTCTTGAGGTCGTTGATCACGGGGAGGATCTTGGATTCTCGGAGGGCCGCGAGCTCGGGGTCTGAGGGTGGCTTGATGGTTTTTGCTATGGGGTTTTTGCGGGCGGCGTTGCCGCGATTGCGACGGGACTTTGCCATGGGGGGGAAAGGCCTTTGTCTTATGAGGTTAGAGAGAAAGAGAGAGAGTTGGTTTCAGAGGAAAGGGGACAAGATGGAGTTTGTTGTTTCTTGTTAGAGTGTGAATAATTTGATGGTGGATGAAAATTTACATGGGTGTTTTGCGACGGCGATTCGTGCCCCACCAAAATTTGTTTCGCCAGGTGCTAACACTACGGCAGAGTACATGCTACTAACTACCACCAGCTCCCAATTATCAGATTAAATTACTTTGGCTGGGAATAACCTCTTGAAAGAAATGGCATCTATAACAATCCTTTGTGTCATTGCCGCGTATCCGTGTTCAGGTATGCCATTGCCTGACCCTGCCTTATCTACTTCTCCCTGGTCTGGTCTCACAACCACCCTCGCCTTGGCAAGTGGACTTGAACCTCTTGTATCGAGTGTATTTACAAGGTTACATTATGGCTTTAAGCAACGATTTCGGCTCGCCTCAGTTTTAGTAGTGTCTGTATCGAACAACAGAATATGTCCATTTCTAATTGATCATGAAAAAGACCATATCATTTACAAATATCTCTTAATCATTTACCTCATTACTCTTCATCTTGAGACACTCCCATCTTACAGCATATCTCCAGGTGCCCCCAAGCCTAAAGCCACTGGAAGCTAAGCTAACACCAACCTAGCCACACTGCGGGATGATGCCAAGCACGAGCCACGCTGTTACATACAAACCCTCCAAACAGCTAACCTAGGTTCAGAAGCAAGGGTCAGCTTCGTCATCCTTCTTTCAATCTTTCTACTCCTAATTCCATTAAAAGCGACTTTGTCCTTTACATACTCTCCTCTCCTCTCCCTCGATCGCAAACATTCGCCGCCCATGAAGAGACCCGCCGCGTAAATGTCTCCCGTCGAAATCCCTCCCTAGTCCTCCCCTCGCCGAAAGCTCCTCCTCATGAGCTCGATTCCACAATCAGCAGCACCCATCGACGACGCAGTCTGAACGATACGCCTTTCTCTCCCCTCAGACGACGAAATCTGCCATCATGACTCCTGCGCGTGGTAGAACAAAGGCGCGCTTTTGGGTCGGAGACGAGGAAATGGCCAAAAAGGACGACGATCATCACATCCATGGACACAACAACCCCAGACTTCCTCAATGGCAAGCTACCCGCGCGCCCCGTCGCCGCGCCCTCGGTCGTCTTCTCGGCTACGTCGCCTTCGCCTCTCTCATCTTCTACGTCGTTTACAGCCTAATATTATCACCTTCGAACACTGTGACGGACCGAAGACAGTCTGCGCCAGACCGCGAGCCGCCGCCGGGTCCTAGAGGAGGACAGGATAAGGCCTACAATGGACCATTCAGGTTTCCGGAGCTGGCCAAGACATTGCGCAATATTCAGGGGACTGGAGGCAGCTACGAGAGGAATAGGAATGTCTTGTTTGCTGCCTCCAGCCTCAAGAGCGTCTCTACGCTACTCCCCATGGCATGCCAGATGTCGGCGCAAGACCAAAACCATGTTCATTTTGCTATCGCCGGTAGGAGTGAGGTGCCGCTTAAGGAGCTGCTCCAGATCAACGGCATTGACGATAGCTGCAAGCTATTTCTTCACGGTATTGGACACCCTGGAAACTATCAAATTCACCCTCCTAATCATACCTGTAGATGCCCGCACCGACCATGCTGCCACGTCTACTGAGACAAGGTTGAAACTCGCTACTATCCGATCGTTTTGTAAGATCGGCCCCATTGCCCTTCTAAGCCTCATCTTGTCTAACTCGCCTGATTCCTAGTTTATATCAACAACTTTATGCATCCTCAGGCCATCATCGTTGATGGATCTCACGTTGAAGATGACTTTTTCCTGCGTTCCATTCGGGATCAAGTGATGGGCACAAAATCTGCTCTCATTGAACTTCCGGATAAGCCTGAGAAACGCTTCTCTTGGATTTCAAAACTTGATGCTTCGTCGTTATCTGGTAAGTAGAACCTCATCTAAATGAGTTGCCAAATCTAACTAGTCTCAGCGTGGAACAAGGTGCATTTTGATATCATCATCCAAGCACCCCCTCTTGGCACTGCCAACTTGCAAAGACTCCTCACTTCTCTTCGAAATGCAGACAAGAGCCCCGTATCTATTCCTCATCTTACAATTGAGCTGCCCTCGGTTGTTGAGCAGCCTCTTGAGAAGTTCTTGTCGGGCTTCCAATGGCCCTTGAGATCATCGGGCCAGCTGCCCCAGTCGCAGATGCTCTCACTTCGTCACCGGATTCCCTCTCACCAAATTGATGAAGAGGAGAGCTCGGTGAGATTCTTGGAGTCATTCTGGCCAGGGAAGCCTTCACACAACCATGTACTTGTGCTGGCACCTCACACTGAGGTGTCGCACCAATTCTTTCACTGTAAGTGAACCCGTGAATTTGCCTCTACACCATGCTAATTCGACTAGATGTGAAATACACCATGCTGCACAGCTTCTATTCTCGCGCCGCTATTCTCCATGACTGGACTGATAACATCATGGGCATTAGTCTCCAGTCTCGCAGCACCCTTCTCGACGACACCACCCCTCTAACACCGCCCAAACCCCACGACGAGGAGTCGGATAGCGATAACCCTTTCTTCTGGCAAGCACCAACCAGCGATGCTATTCTCATTATGGGAGATAAGTGGGTTGAGCTCCATGGTTACGTGTCGCGGATTCTGGAGAGGCAGCAAACAAAGACAGACACGCCGGCCTTCCTGGCCAAGAAGCACACCACTAAGAAGCACCCAGCCTGGCTGGAATATTTGCTTCAACTATCACGCCTCCGAGGCTATTTGACACTCTACCCCAGCCCAGAGACTGCCAGCGTCATTCTCGGAGCCCATAGCGACTTGAGTAACGTCCCAGAGGAGTATTTGGGCGACGAAGAGGAAGACGGGAACAAGGGAAGAGCAGACAAGGCCACTTCCACCTTTGATTCTACCTCTCAGATTGACATGCTTGCCACACTACCTGGCAAGGGTGAGCTACCATCGTTGGAGGAGGTGCCGCTAGTTTCATGGGACGGCAACACCTTGACGTTTGCCGAGCTGGAATCGACCTCAAGAAAACTCGCGAGTCTTTTCCGTCAAGAAGTTGGCGGATGCTCAGAGGGCGAGTCAGATGAGGAGGATGACTATGGGATGCCACGGCGTGACAAGGACGCAGGTGATCTCTTTTGTAATACGGCTGGATCAGCCAACGAGGCAGCTGAAGCACCACAAGCAGCAGCGGCGGCACCAGCAAAGGCAGCTCCTGCGGAAAAGCTGGTCAAGGATGAGGCGTAATAGGATCTATCGGTTGGGAGGGCGTGGATATGGATGGACATTTTCCCATTTTTCCCCTTCTTCACCATCAACTATGGAAGGCTTTTTTGCATGATGAACTCTGGCGCTAGAATATAATGGATACGCAATCTGGAATTTCAAGTTTTTGGATATCTCATGCCGTCATGAACTTGAGTTGCGAATCTTTGCGATGACAAGTAGAATGAGGCAAGTTCCTATGATGGCCACAGCTGTGATGCTGAATATCTAGACAGGAATGTCAGTACATGATTCAACCAAGGCTCAGCTGTCGGTCTGTGCTTCTGCGATGAGGGGAAGAGGAAACTCACGGCATGCGTCTTCCAACCAATCTGCACGATCGCCGCTCTACGACTATACTTGTTGACAGTTGCTGCGTGTAACCTGTCAGCAGACTTTGCATGCGGGATCACGCAGGCCACCACTCACTGATGTAGTTGCCCATGCCGGCAAACAGGGTCATGACGGACAGGGCCCAGAAGATGGTGCCGAGGGGTTTGGCCATGCGCAGCTCCAGAGGCGTCGCCTCGGTCTTGAGGTGAAAGGAGAGCGTGATGGCCACAGAGACGATGGCCATGTAGATTGACAGGCGTAGGTACGAGAGGAAAGCTACGATGTGTTAGTGCTGGCTCGCGCGAAGAAAACAAATAACTAAATGCGTACTTCTTTCATTTGCGCAGTGATCTCTTGCATCACTACTCTCATTCTCAACCAGCAGAGGTCCAAAGTACGGCCAGTGAAAGAAAGGTCTTCGCTCATCCTCGCTATGAAAAACATGAGTGTCAATTGATTCTCGCGACGGGTGTTTCCCCGATAGCCGTACCTTATTTCACTGACGTTGACAGGTCGGGTGAAACTCTCAAGCGGCGCGCAACACGCGTGAACCGTGAGATCTTCATCGTCGATGTTATCGTTCTGATGAGAAGCCATTGAGGGTTGAGGTTGAAGAGATCAAAAAGAGATTGTTTTCAGAGGAAGTCGGCGATTACAATGACCCAGACAGAGAAATGACCATGTGAGGTTTGAATTGAGAAGGAGAAAAGATGGTGGTGGTGGTGGTGGTCTTGTCAATCTGGTTGGTCTAGAAGGCTGAGACAACCTAGACGGCAATGGATGTTCTAGTCTGGCTGTCGGGCGCCGTCGGTCGGATGGTGCCATGCTTAGCACCGATTGCCGCAGAATGTGGCTTGCTAACGTTTGGTTACACCAACTGCCGCGGCTCATGATAAATAACGGTTGCGAGTTGAATCATGAGATGGATTCTTTGAAAAAAAGATGGTGAGACTGGGTGTTGTACTAGTTTGTGAGATGGCATCATCATCAATGGAGCACCTGCATTTTTTATTTTCACTTATCTCCTTCCTGGACTTTACCTCTCAACTTGTGCTCACGTGCTTCTCTGGCTTCTACATAACCATTAATTCCATAGCATACATGTTACACAAACAACACTTCTTTCAGAATCCCCAAACCTCACTCCATCTCCCTTCATCAGTCCTAAGCGGACCATCCAACCGACCAAACCTCGCTGCTCGCCCTGTATTGGCCTCTGGTAGACAGAGCCACTCCCTCACACAGTCAGGCACCTCTTCCTTGACGTGAGCAATGCAAATGAGAGCCTGGTTATCAGAAAGACCCGGAATCTTGACCTGACCAGACTTGGAGGCATCACTCTCAATCACCTCCTCACCTTGATATGTCTTTGCCTCGCCCTCTTCCAGGAACAGCGTGCACTTGTCCCGTACTGCATCGTCCATGCCGCTGAAAGCCTCGTCGAGAACCACAACATCTGGACTCTTGATCATGGAGCGGATAAAGAGTGCTACACGTTGCGCGCTGAAAGAGAGACCGCCAAACATGTACTCGTCCGCCCATGCGAGCTTCTCACCTGAAGATGATGAGTAACTTGGGTTCAACTCTGGCGCAAACCATTCAAGAGCAGCTTCGACTTTTTCCCGAGCCGCATCGTTCAGCTTTGGCTTTGCGCGGAAGGTCTCTGACCACGCGTTCTCGATAACCTGACGCACTGTTAGGTTACGAGGCATGTGTTGGTGAACTTCTGGGCTAGAGTGTCCGATTCGAGACTGGATATCCCAAAAAGTAAGTGGCCTTTGACCAGAACCTGGCTCTGGGAGACGAGATGATCCAAACAGCTTGATGGGAAGGGAATAAGACTGAGGATGATCCGAGCAGAGGAGAGAGACGATAGTCGTCTTTCCTGATCCGTTGGGGCCAAAGACTCCCCAGCGTTCACCCCGTCGAACTGTCCATATCAATCCATCCTTGGAGCCGTTGGTAGTTTGCTGGGTCCAGTTACCCAGCGCAACCTTTCCTTGGTACTGAACCTTGCACCCATCCATCTCAACCAAAGGCTCAGCATTGGGATTCACAGGCTCAAGTTCCTTGTAGGATGCATGCTCCAGGTGACCCGATCCCTCAGTTGATGCGCTCGAAGGTAGAACACGTCCAATGTCAACGAGAGAGTGAAGTGGCAACTTCTCATCCTCAGCAAGCCCTCCCTTTCGCACTCCCTGAATGTACTTCTTCAAACCGTCAAGAACCTCTTCCTTAGGTCCCATTGAGCCCACTTGACAGTCTGTCCTTAGGTACACCAAGTCCGTCACCCATTCAGGCACCGGATCTTGCGGTCGCGCACTAAGCACTAACCTAGGGCTCGCTTTTTCGGCCAGCGATTGAAGCAAGGGACTCAGACCGGTGACTGTAGGCGGATCAAGTCCCATGAAGGGCTCATCGAGGAGTAGCACCTCGGGCTTTGTGAGGAGGGCACGAGCGATACGAGCCCTTCGACCTTGTCCGTTACTGAGGAACGACACGGGCAGGTCAAGGAGATGATCGAGCTTGAGATCTTTGACAACCCGAGTTAGAAGGTCCTGGGAGATGCTAGCATCGTCATCCAGGTTTTCCTTCATGGGATTCAGTTCCGTGTTGCCCAGCAAAAAGTCTCTGAGAGAAAAGTCGGTGATCTCGCGTCTCGACTCATATCTCGCTGACAGATACGCACTCGCAGCAACATTCCCACCCAAACTTCCTCCGCCCTGCTCAGCATCGAATCCCACATACTGAATAGCCTTTTGTGGTGTCCGCAACCGATTCGACACAGCATCTGTAGACAGGTACGGATAAGACCGCGCAGCAGGAGGATCACAGAGAAACCTCCCTCTTAACGCCTGTAAAAAGGTTGTCTTTCCTGACAACGAAGGTCCCACGATACACCAGTTGCGAGGCTTGGATGCCGCTGAAGCAAGCTCGAAGCTCAAGTCGTTAAAGAGCGGCGGGTTGGGGCGTGAGGACGCCGCGTTGGGATGATGTCGGTAAAAGGTGCCATTGGCGATCCTTATAATAGGGGGACGAGTAGGAAGAGGTCTCATGATGTGAATTGAGTCTCTCCAGAAAGTACAAGTTTCATTCTTTTTGTATTAAAGTCAAGAGCGAAGTCGGAACTCCTTCACACTTGAGTGACGATGTCTGTGTGGGTCTCCATCATGAGCGGGAACTGGAAGCCGGGGTTCGGCGGTACGTACCTGACTGGCTGTTGGAAGGTGCAGGTGTGGGTACGTACCCTCTAGGTGCGACAACGCCAGCGCAAGGCTGCTCAAGGCAGCTGGAGCTTTCATCATCAACCACACACACGGCCAGCCAAACCTCCCATCGACCGTCGCCTGCATTTCCTCCCACGAATAACCTCACAACACTCATCTCAAGGAAATCACCGAAGCACAACTCGCATACAACAACACTCTTCTCCCTCTTCGCCTCAGTCACAACCGCCCAAGATGGTAAGCATCAAACACCATCCTCCGCGATAACATCAAGCTAACAAGCACTCCCCCTCCCCAGTCTCAATCAATGCGCATCGTCCCCGGAAACAACAACCCCCAGACCTTCACCCACACGACGCACACCTCGTCTGCGCCCTCTGCCCCGGGAATCCACGACACCCTCCGTCACGGCGTCGGCGTCTCGCCCTTCGACGCCAAGTCGTCCGTCCCCGTGTCTGCGCACCCCCTCGAGGCCCGTCTCAAGAACTGGGAGGCTACCCAGGAGTCCCTCCGAATGGAGACCCTCCGCCGCTCTTTTGGCATGGCTGAGCCTATCCGTCGCGGCATGGAGCTCAAGATTGTCCGCAACGGAGAGTGGCGGCCCTTGGCTCTCGGTGGAGGTCTGCCTAGTGTCCACGAGGATATTCTCAAGGGCCGCGACGACATGATTACCTGGGAGGATATCTTTACTGGCGATGAGACGAGGGGCGTTGCTGGCTTCCACGACGAGATGGAGAAGAAGCTCAAGATTCAGTAAACATACACCACAGTTCACCAGCCGAGCAACCATGTCATGACATTCTACGACACGGCTCAATATGCTTTATAGAAGACCCAAGGCCGTCGACCCTCAAGAGCTAAACAGGCCAGCTCGCCTGAGGTGCGCAGGGATGAAATAATATGAATTCAGCAATATGAGTGCCATCTATCCTGCTAGTTTTGCGCTGGGTAATGACAATCCTGTCAGCGAAGCGCTGGTGAAAAATAAACGAAAAACAAAAACAAAAACACGCAAACATTGAATATACACAATGATACGCCAATGTAGACTCCGATGTCCCCGTCTTCCACGCGTCATACCCATCATTCGCTTCTCCTTACCAGAGACAATAGACCAAGAAAACACTAATGAATGTACGGGCGACACCCTACTGTTTGAACAGTCAGGGGCTGGGCTCGTTGGTTGTCGCAGACAGCTTAAATCGCAGCTGTCGATAGATTCTAGCCCATATGGCAGTGAGCCCCTTGACGGATGCAGGAGCCGAGTTTGTTTTGCTCAGAAATCGCTTCAACCCATCGTAAATGTCGCCTATAATACCACACAGCAGCCTCCCCCTCGAGATCGCTGCCCATCACCGCCCCCTGACGAGAGATTCTTGTTTCCAGCCTTGGGTTCTTCTTCATCAAGGTCCTGTGGCCGAATGCTCATATGTATCACATTGGGGCTCTCCGTGCTCAGCTGGTACTCTACAAATCGGTTAGTAAATCTTGCTCTAGTGAATTGACCTGACCGGTGGTGAATCTTACTCTTCAACGGCTCCTTATCATCTAATAGTTTTCCAAAATGGATAAGTCTAATGCTGCTGGGACTAGCAGGCTTAGCCTCCCAATCACTTCGCCATTCTCGCAGTATCAGCTCCTTGAGGGTGTAGATGCTGATGCTGAAAGGATCCGGCTGACCGCTCTCCGTCTGCTCTGGAATATCCACATTCCTCCGGTTCAGATACTTGGCGTCAATCTTGTAAGGATGTCGGCTTCCTGATGTCAGGAGAAGAGTAATGTTGCAAACAGGTCCATCAGACGAGCCCCCGGCAACAGCCTTGATATCGTCAACAGCAGGACCAATACCCAAGTTAGAGTCCTGCTTTGTAGGCGGTGGAGGAGCCATCTCCTTTTCCTTGCCCTTTGGCGAGGGAGGTGCTGCCGTGTTTGACTGCTCGGGGTTCTCGGATGTTGTTGGTGCGGCTGTCGACGACGATGGCTCGTTTGAAGCAGCTTCGTTGCCCGGCTTATCGGTGTCGCGTGCGGGATCGAGGGGCGCCTGTTCGGATGGCTGGTTCATGTTGTCAAGGGCGACAGCGTCATTAGGCTGTTCAAGCCGTGAGGTCTCTTCTGGTACGGCTTTACCACCGCTCATGGTGGATTCCGCTGGAGCCGACATTCTAGGAGAAGGGCGGATGTCAATATGACAGGGCGGCGAAGGTTTATGATCACACCACGCTCGACTGGAAAACGTGTGATGAAAAGTGAGACCAACGCGACCAGATCATTCGCGGGCGTTGACACTGGTGAAAAGGTGGGTTCGCGATCAAGAGTTCGAGGATGGATGGGATGGCGGATCAAGGATGCGGATGAGAGTGGAAGCGTCTCGGTACGGTAGCGTAGCGTGGCCAGGCCAGGTAGGTCTCGGAATTAAAAGTGAAAGACGTCAAGTTCCTTGAGAGGATGGATCGACC